>LJZU01000081.1:0-207741 GCA_001513805.1 Davidsoniella virescens
TGAGTTTGTCTGTAGCGGAGGACTTTAAATATCTGTCCGGTAGCCAACCCGGCGTCGTATGATCTCAGTGATTTAGGTAGACGTAAAATATAATCAAATCAAGTACGCTAGCGTCCGGTGCGGAAGGTTTTTTTTATTTTATTTAAAAAAGGTACTATTACAAAGTAAACGGTATGATATCGAAGTAAGAAATTATGATAGATTTGGTAAAATATAATCAAATTAAACCAGATAAATTTGGTATATACCGTCTCAGATATTTCTAAAGAGTTGCTTGTCATGTCATACTACATAGCTTATCTTGTGTTGGACATCAAGTTTGAACCTGAGCGTCAACAAGGATTTCTTAGCACCTACACCTATAACGAACGATGATGAAATTATAGTTAGTCCGTTTGTGCTATATCATGAAGCATAAGCTCAGGACTCATAGTGACACTTGGTTAGGCTTTCAGTAGAGTATTCTCTTTCATTCAGCCGTGCCTTCTTCTTTCCGTTCTTCACGTTCCTGCCTACTTTGTTCTACATGTATACATGTAGTTAATAAGAACTGACGTTTGCATCAAGAGCTAGGCAAGCTTGTTGTTGATGTGCTGGCAGGGCACCCATGAGACGGGAAGGAAGAAGATAAAGAGAGTGCAATAATATTTACTAGCCATTATGATTTTTTGACACGGCCGTTGCGCGGAATTCCCCTAGTTTTACTCAGAGAAGAGATAGTAGAGATATACCTTTGTCTTGATTTGGAGGTGCTCGGATGATAACTGTGAAAAGAAGGATGGTCATCCTATACTCGTCATTTATCTTCCTTGGTAGATGACGAAGTCGAAAAAAAGAGACATGAGAAGTGCAATGACCTTGAAAGAAATGAGGGGAAGACCGTTCATACCCAACCATAGTCATCAACGAGTTCAAATCCTAATGAAGTTGAGGCCTTTTAGTAGATCATGTCACCTTAGACTCCTTACATACTTTGTGCTACTTATTATCTGACATGTCCTATTATGGACGGGCTTGAAGAATATAAGAGATGATTGCTTGAAGACCGAGCAGGCGATACAAACCTCTGTCGTACGGCGTTGAGCCACTTTGTGTATATGTGAGATTTGGGGATCACTTGATCATTCTTCCAAACCGCCACTATTTCGATATACTCGGCGATGGCTTATATATTGACATCTCATCACTAGATATATCTCAAGAAATAAATTAAGGTTAGCTATTCTTTCGCTCTTTGACAATACAATGTATAAACCCTTCTACTCAAAAAGACTTATTAAAACGCAAGACCGGGAACGGCGAACGTTGGAGAAGAAGGGAGAGGATAAAAAGAAACGAAAACGCAAGAGGATGCATAGGAACCGGACGTAGGAACAGTGAACACAACTGTTGTATCATGATCCTACATAGAAAGAATGCATGCAACATAGGTACTTTTCTTGCTTTCCCCTGTTATATCACATCTGTCCTATATTCTCTGGTATGATAAGTACATGATGTGCATTAGTTCCGGAGTCTCAGACATGATGCAGCAGTGGTCGAGAGAACCATCCGGATCATTATCCCCATCCTACTACCAGCCACCTCAGAGCTTATCTTCAATTGTATCTCGAGGGTCACTTAGAGCACGAGGTCGAGTCTTTTTTTATTCTTATTTTGTACGCAGTCTCTATTCATTTCAAAGAAGGATGAGCCTGAGCTCTCAAGGAGGGAGATAGTGTATTGCGTGGGACCTGAACAAAAGGTAGAGGGATGTCCAACAACGAACTATCTCTGGTCTCTTCCATTATTTGCGAGCTTTTGTCATAGCTAGTCTCACAAGTGCTAGATATAGCAAGGAAGCTCTGCATGATCTAGTTTTGGAAGTATCCCACTATTGCGTCTTAAGACCCCTCCGAAGCTCAATACCGCCTGTATACGCAGAAGGGCAAGTAGAGGTGAGGTCAAGAGTCTTGTGTAGGGATGACCAATAAAACCCCCTTCAGGCGATTGAGTTGCGCCATTGCCGAAAACAGCCAATCTTTATGTATCTTTTCTTCTTTCACCAAGGTCTTTTACTTCTACATCATAACTAGTGTGCAAGCTTTTAAGTTTCTGTCTAGGGATTAATGTCTACGAACAACAGGGATTGAAAAGGTAGAAATGGGTCGAGAAGCTCACCACTAAACGCGCATTGAGAGCTTGCATATGACACCCATTTAGGAAATTGAACAAGGGAACTACGCGACGCGGCGCTATTTCTTCGCAGGGAAGAGGCTTTTTTCTTTTCTGCATGGTGGGATTTTCCTTGAAGGTTCGTGAGAGACGCCTCTTCTATTTTCTTATTCTTTGAAGAGATAAGTCTTACAAGATGAAGACAAGACACGTGAAGAACAAACAGCAAATCTTAGAGGCCTAGAGTATATGCGATCTTCTTGAGTCCAGAGGGCGTCAACTTCCCCCTGTACTGACTCGGTAACTCGAATCGTGAGTGAGAAGCGAGCTGATACTATAGATGGTCGAGTATACACAAGATGGCTTAGATGCTATGGGAGGGTTGTAGAGATCATGGGCGGCTAGACTGTGGATCAATCCTCTCCGCAGCATATATCGCCATTACCAGTGGATACTTTCTACTAACCAGAGAAGATAGAGGAGATTGCGGGATACCATGGGTAATGGTAGCTAACAGAGATAGCTGGTCAAGGGAGGGGTCTTGAGGGGTCTTTTTGAGTGAACTCTGAAAAGCGGGTAGGTCAAGCAAGCTATATCTCAGAAACGCATATAGGACACCAAGGACCACTTAGTTAAGCTTTTGTTCATTAAACTTATATACTAACAGCATCACAAAAGTCTTTGTTCTGCCTGTACAGAGGGATATGAGAGTCCATATATCGAGGATACATCTAAGCCCCGTCTTCTGAAGATATAAAGGGAAAATAGGACTCGGGCGAGAAAGACGACCGCTCAATACTCTAGGCTATAAATAAAAAAAGAAGAAAAAACCGATTACTACTTGAATGGTAGTATTGACAACTGATGAAAGAAGTTACTTAGTTGTGGAAATCAAGATGATGACATAGCGAGGAGGTTGGCTGCGGGCTGGGCTGTCAGTTGTAGTAGGAATGGTGCGTGACACTGTAGGATCTCTACGTTTCATGACTGCATATTGTCAAAGGTAGAAGAGAAAAAGCGTGTATGATGTAAGTTGAAGAATTGGATTTGGCCTTGGAACAAAAATTACAAGTAGTTAGTCTATTTCGGTAATGAATTTGACAAGCGCCGGCCAGATTTGTCCTTGACAATGGCATTCTAGTGAAGCCAGTCTTACTAGCCATTCAAGCTATCGGAACTCAGAGTTTCCAAAAATTTTATGGACTGCCTAGTCGCTGCTTCGGCGCTTCTGTATAGCGGGAATCTGTTGGCATGTAACATGGTCTACGAGTGTTTCAAAGAAAGCTTTTTCCCTCAACTCTGGAATGATATTATAACGTGGAAGAAAAGACCGCAAACAGCTTCTTTGTCCGTTTGATCCATTTTCAAGACTAAGGGGGTCTTTTTCGTTCTCTTTTGTCTTGTAAGAGGAAGACAAAGAGATATAGATACTGGAATCAGGGACATCGACAAAGCGCCCTAGTTTTGGTCTATTGACTACATTACAATGGCTCAGAATTCCTCAAGTCCATGTCCATTTTACAAAGCGAGTTTTTTTCGATAGCTGCAGATCGATAGTCAAGGGCATGTACCACCCTTCAAAGTATATCCTGTGCCAGCAAGAGACAGCAAGTACATGAATATAGAGAAGAAAAAAAAGAAAGAAAAAAAAAGTACAAAATACCGACGACTCGGAGAGCTAAGGATCTCTTCTTCTGTTTTGATACTCGTGATTTATTGTATATTCTGGTTCCAGGGGGGACACACACTTTTTTTGACGAGAAAGCTCGGAAAGATACGATGGGGCAGAGCCGGAGTTAGTAATTATACTAGCTTATTACTGAGGGGCCCCTCAGTCTATTCAGGTCGAACAATTATACGTATTGTGTTAGTTAGGTGCTTGTCCAACTGGGCAATGGATTAAGATGATCGTCGGAGGGGCACAATAGCGAAAAGATAGACACAGACCATGAAGAACACAGATTGTCGAGATATGGATGACGAGGGCAAGAAACAACCAGAGCCGGCCAGGTCAGGGCTATGTTCCCTGTAGGTGGAATATGTATATGTTGTGTAGCGAGAAACCCGAAGTCAAGGCTGTTTAGAGTATATCTGTATAATTACTTTCTGCTAAGCAAGTTTCTAAGAAAAGGAAGCGGCAAGCTATGGGTAAATCAAGCAATCAAATGGGATAGCTAACTGGAGGAAATGTACAAGCCCCGTCTAGCGAGCGAGGGTTTGCTATCTGTAGATGAATGACAGACCAGCAAATGGTTGGCTAGCCAAAGACGATAGCTTCTAAAAGCAAAAGCTCCAGCGTCTGTGGGCGAGCTGGCAGAAGCTATGAGAGCAGCATAATCAAAGGCCCATGACAGCAATCTATTCCGCAATTCAAAAGTACTTAAGACTAAGCTTAGAGTAACATGCAGATATGGGACGCTGGTGATCTAGAAGTCAGTTAAGAATGTTGATGGGCAGAATGGCTTATCTGGGATGGGAAATTAGACAGGCTATAGAAAGAGACTTCTCTTTAACCCGTTTGGGACTAATTGTTGGTTGTGAGGGAGACAAAATGGGCAAGAGGACAGAATGCAACGTCAACAACATAGACAGTATGGGTATCTGTGCGAAGCATGTTATATCCCAGAGCCTTGCTAGCTTAGTGATAGTTTTATTGTTGAGTTGATGAGAAGTGACGATACAAGCCGGAAACCGCAGGGAATTATTGTGATGAACAGTGAAAGATGTTGACGTTTGTCTTTGTTTATTTACAACTATTTCTTCAAACTGTCCTGGACTGTTGATATTGCTATCAACCAATGTTAGAAAGATAGTAATCTGAAATGTGAGCAAATATTTCTTCTACTGTAGCGAGGAAACATGCAGAGAATTCTGATTACTCTTTTCGTGTCAAAATTGGGCAGCAACGCCTAGCGGGATTCAACCAATGAGAGATGCTATCGGGCTGTGATCTTAAGTAAGTCTGAGGCTCATATATGTACGATGTATGCAGGTCGTTTTTGCCCCTGCCAGGTGCAGCAGCAGCAGCAGCAGTAGTGAATTATGAGGAAAACCTGTAGAAAATGTAGCATCAGTGTGTGGAGATACATCCTATAATCATGCAGCCCTGCAATATGCAGCTTCGCATCTGCGGTGACTACGTGTTCGGCTTCTGTTAGTTGCAGCTGCACTGCAGCCATCAGGCAGCGCGTATTAGCAGTACTGTACTGTACATGTATCATTTCTCATGTATGTATATACAGATATATATGCGTGCTAGTATCGGGCAGTGTTCCAGTGCATGTTAGCTGCACCGCTAACGACTATACATGCGTGTTGGCAGCCGGCGCTACAGTAACAGAGCCCAACCTGCTGATGCTGTGAGTTGGCGAGCTTGTCAAGCGTAGTCCGTCCGCCCCGTCCCATAATCAACCTAGTTTATGAGTACAACTAGTCATGTCAGGCATCAACAGATGAAAGACTAAACTGGCAAGAAGAGAAAAATTGGCCAGATAGCTTAGCGGACGGACGCGTCGCCGGCGCGCACATACTTGGTACAGGTAGTTGTGCTGCTATAGACCAGGGCATGCGTTAGTGGATGAGGTGACAATCTGGTGGGCAGTCTACCAGTTTTTGAAGGGCTTTTACCCGCCTAAGGCCTAATCGTAATAGGCAAGACGACACCGCAACAGAGGGGAGGACAGGACATGGCACCCATATTGTAAGTCCGTTGCTACAATGACGACTTACAGCGCCAGAGTCCAGCACGCACAGACGCGAACAGCTGCGTTTTGCACAAAATAATACTGCAACAGTACAACTTATTTGTATAAAAGTAGTATCAGCATGCTAAAGAGAATGCAACCTGCTGCACAACACAGCACAGCAGCAGAATTGCGCACAGCTTTCTTTCTTGCACAAAAAGTCCGGAGGCTGGCAGACGGTATGGATATCGTCGTTCCCACTCTTTATCATCATCGTCGCCTATTGAATGTTTGAAGTGAGATTGAAAATGGTATGTAGCTATCGCAACTAACAGCATGGCAATCTGGAGACGCCGAACTCGTCTTAAGAATTCGGGGGGCAGGTTAGCACAGGAATTTGCACGATGACTTTCAACGGGGTACTAAGCTTCTAGCAAACTGCTGGAGCCTTAAGAAAGTTGTTCCATACCAACTAGGAGATTTAGTGACGAAGCTTCAAGCGCTATGAAAATTTTTGACAATGTTCAGAAGGGTTCAGGCACTAGTGTGGGTTAGTAGTTGCATTCCAGCAGGCCTTGCCGTAGCAGTACTAGAACTGGCTGGGTAACCAGAAACGCAGCACCAATGCCGTTTTGGGCTGGCGGTTTAGAGCCTAGCCTGAATCTCTGCTGGACAAGTTTATGGACCACAAAGCTACATGACATATTGGAAGGGATACTTTCAGATTCAGATCCGCAGCTACAAGTACCTTTTCTGCTAACAGAAGGCAAAAGGTACAAAATGGCGCCCGAGCGGGTTAGTCTCTACAAGCCAAACTTTGGTACCGAGAATGTACCGCAGCAGTCTCGAAAGCTCTGTAAAGAAAAATACCCCAGCCATTCTAATTTTTAGATACGTTTTCGTTTAATAAAATACTTATATTTTTCCCCAGCGAAACGCAGGACCGTAACAGGAAATCAGCACGATATTTCTCGCAAATTTATCGACGACCCCTGCAGCCTGATTGCGACTCACTTCCAGATCAATCAATTGCCACCAATTTTATACTAATAATTTACATATTTACAGAAGCCCATACCCTGCTGCTATTTCCCCTCGCTTTCATCAATAACCTTCTGTAGCAAAGAAAATAAGCAGCTCTTTTTCTTTTCTTTTTTCAATTCTATAACACCCCCCTCTCCCTTGCGCTCTCTTGTTTTGTTTTCCACCTCAAAACCCTTTCTTCCCTTTTAACATCGCCGTCCTCCCTTCAACAATAACCTCATCCGTTTCCGGCTCTGTCATCTTTATGTCCTGCTATTATATCATATTTCTCTTGCTTCATCCCTTCGTCATTTATTGTCTTACGACAACCAGCTCTGTCCGCTTTCGAACAAAGCCGCTTGTTCTTCTATTCGACCGCTGCATTCCAGTTGGCCTCGTCGATTGCCTTGCTATATCAGGGCCCTGATATATTAGAACTATCGCCATCCCCCTCTCACCAAACATCTTCTTGACATTTCCCTATCAGCATCTCAACACTTAAACGCTTCAATAGTCTCTCTCCTCGCCCATTCCATCGATTGATTCTTCTCTTCAATTCGATCAGCAATACCACACTCTTCTACTCTCTTCGCATCTCTAGCCATCGAGCTCTCTCTCTCTCTCTCTCTCTCTCTCTCTCTTTCTTTGACGACGCATTCCTCGTCGCAAACTATCGTCTTTCAATTCCTCACATCTTCTACCGCAATCATGCTTCTCCCTTCCGCCTTTGCCTGCGACGCTTCTCAGCGCCTGCACTCTGCTCTGGCCTCACCGCCTATGAGTCCTCCTTCGCTGCTCTCGCCCGCGCCCACCGTCTCCAACATCATCGCCACCTGCCGCTCGCTTCACGCGCTGCTGGCCGCGACACCCACACCTGCTCCCGATCAGCCCAAGGCTTCTTCGGCTCGCACCCTGGCGCCTTCGCCTACTCTTTCCCCTGCGCTTCTGCCCATCAAGCTTCAACAACAACAACAGCAGCAGCGCCAGATCTTGCGCAACCCTACCCCGCCGCCTACCGCATCGGCGTCTTCTTTCTCTTCAGCTCTCACTACTCCCAAGCGCAAGCGTGAGCTCTCTGAGTCGCCTCTGGCTCTGGAGCCGCGCATCTCAACCAAGCGCCGCCGCGCAGACTCTGACTCTGACTTCGACTCCATCTCTACTGCTTCCTTCTCTCTGCAGTCCATTGTTGCTGAGCCTCGGACACCAAAGCGCGTGCGCATCTGTCCCGAGGTGATGCCTCTTGGCCTGGCGCGCTCCGACTTCCACGATGTGTGGTGCCGCGAGCAGCCCGCCCCTACTGTCTCTTCTTCGCTTGGTGATGCCGCCATCATCTCTGATTCCGAGTCTGACTTCGAGTCTGAGGAATGGAGCGAGGAGGATGACCGCATTCTTATCGAGATCGTCCTCAACAAGATCCGCCTGTCTCGCAAGGAGTGGCAAGAGTGCGCGCGTAGCCTTGGTCGCAACCGATCTACTGTTGGCCGGCGCTGGAAGAACCTCTTGGGAGGCGGCGACATTGGTCTCAAGCGCAGTCGTCCTGCTGCCTGCCGGTGATTATATTTATTACTGTCGCCGTGTCTCTTGCAGGTTGTTTTCTTTCATTTCGCAAGCCTCTTGTTTAACGATACCCTCATCTTTCTTATCATATATCTTTTTTCTCATAGCACGCTTTCTGCTATGGCTCGTTTCACTTCTCGCCCTGGACAGGCGCTGTATTTTCTACTTACAACTTTTTTTATTATTGAGCATTTTACTGCATCATAATCCATCATCAGGGATGGAACAGCATCATTTAATGTGTTTTTATTTATTTGGTTTCTTTGCTTAATCTTTGGGTTTTCTGGATCTTCTACGAAGAGAAAAAAGGATGAAATTTATCGGGTTTACTGGGTTCCCTAGGGCTTAGGGATGGATATTTTGTTACTTGTTTTTTATATTTGGTTTCTATTTGGCGGAGATTTTTTTTTTATAGCAAGGGGATTGATTATCGTCGACTCTACCTTTTTTTTTTCTTTTCGTTTACTTGTCATAGATTTTTATCTATCGGCACCATTGTTTATCTTTCACAGGGTTTGAACTCAGTTCAGTTTTCACTGCAACTATTAGTGTTTTCTACACAACGTCCTTTAGTATCTAGCTTAGCATACCAGTTAATATCTCAGAAGTCTTGCTTGTTAGCTATAACAAACAAGACTGTCTGGACAGCGTCCTAAAAATGGCACGCAAGAATATAATCTTGAACAACCAAAACAAGTGTCTCTCGTCTCCAACTATTCTTTCTATGTCCAAATTCCTCGATCAGTTAGTCGGTTTCTTTGTATTGTCAGACTTGGAATCGATCGATCGATTCACCAAACATCATGCACACATCTACAAGGTGTTGCAAACGCATCATTGATTTGACCAAGCAACCTACCTACAACCTGAAGGAGAAACTGATGAAACTTGTCTGCTTGAGTGTATATACAACTAATCTATCTTACATGTACTTTGACAAGTTTTCAATTTGTGCTTTGAAGCCGCATTGTTCGCGAATATATTGGAGAGAAGCTAGATGAGAATCTATACCTCCCCCGTCCATTGTGAACTGACACTTTAGAACAAACGTCTGCAAGCACTTTGCTGATGATGCTTCATCCATTAGAAACATGATAGTCAATACTTTATTATACTCTACCAAGTAATTTAAATAACAGCAGAGCTCGAGTGGCCCCTCTGTAACAAGCCCCTGCCATTACGTTTCACCCCGCTGTATGTGCTCTTGTTCAGAGCGAAGATATAGCGGCCCGTGTGCTATAAAGCACCATTAAGTATGCGGTGGCACAGCTAAATAGAGCACGCATTTCGTATTATTGAAAGAAAAGAAGATAATAATCTAAGTTGAGGTATGTAGTATGTGCCAGGGCTAGGCCACCTGGTCCATATCATTCTATATGAAGAGTTGTATGGGCTATAGTAGTACTTCGTCAGAGTGTCAACTTAAATGTGAGTTTAATGCCCATGACACATTGAGACGAGGAATGGTCGACGAACCAAAAAAGAAGAAAATCACCGCAAGATATATGACTGCAACTAGAGTAGTCAATGGGCACAAACAATGTTTAGTTTAATCAACGCACAGTTGGCTGGCCTTGTTCAAAGGACTAGTTTCTGTTTCCAAATAAACTAGGCCGACCAGCATGCTTTATATTGAAGATAAATGATGTTTGTGGATGTCGTAGCTTCTTTTCACGATAATACTCAGGAATCAGTAGGTCGTCGTTGAATAGTTTTTGTAAATAAATGTATATGTATATTGTGTTGGTAGTTGTAAGCAGCAGGACTCGCTTGTACGTGTATATCTTCCTCGTTTTGTACATGTAGTTCAGTTTTTACTTCACGAACTGCCATTCGGTGATAAGCGAACTCAAACTGGAACAAAATAAAGTAAATAGAAAAGACCATGGAATTTTGACTGGATGAAGGGGTAATGTGCCTTGTCTTGTGGCATTGTGTAAAAAAGGAAAGGAAAAAAAAAAAAAAAAGAGCTATTAACTTGGTCAAGCTGAAAGGGAAATACAAAGAACCCTTGAGCCTACAAACAAGCGAGTATTAGAAATAGCTCAAGTTGACAATCCGAGCCAAGGTATAAGAAAAAAAAAACCTCAAGAAACAAATATTTTTAAGCTAAAGTCAACAAAGGGGAGAGGGGACTTGGGGCTTGTCACAAGTTTCTTTTGTTACTGCGGTTCATCACAAGCCCTGTATCTCGCTATCGTGTTTGAGGATAGACATGGAAGAGGAGCAGATCACATAACAAATCAACACATCATGGGCTATCACAGTCAAAGATGAGTTGAGAATGAAAAGAAGCTGCCAGACAGAGAAACAAAGAGTCGATCCCTCGAGGCTCAATTTTCAGGAACATAATCCAGGAACTTCCAGGGCAAACTTGGGACAACTAATTGTGAAAATAGAAACAAAAAACCTAAACATAAACGATGTGATATGAAATCTTGGAGAGCTTGATAAAATTAGTAGATTCGTGATATAGCTAACACTATAGTCCGAGGGAAGAAGTGCTAAAGATATTAAAACACGGTTGAAAATAGCAATCAGCCGAAGAGCTTGCATGAACTCTTTTCTTAAATAGACTCCCAAACAAATCACCAAAGCGGTTTTTTTTTTATTGTACTATAAGGTGTGGGCGATTTATTTACTTTCCTCCCATTACAGAAACAATAATAACAATAAAAGTAAATAGCAACAAAAATTACACAGACAACACTAACACAAAACGAAATGTGTAGGAAGGATCACAAGTCAAAGTTTCATGTGGTCTGGTCTAATAACTTGCACTACTTTGTTCATATTAAGTACAACTAACGACATTCCATCGTATTATATCTTTTAATATTTGTACGATCTCTTTTACCCTTTTGTTTTTGTTTTACCTTTTCTAGTAGCACCAACTTATGACTAGTCTGACCACTAGTTTGCCTACTAGTAAGTAGAAGGGAGATAAGTGATGGAAACCCAAGGGAATGGCAAGGACAGACATAGACAGCGTCCCTACCCAAGAAAACATAACAAGATGAACATGATGAACCATTCTAGAGAGGAGGAATGCAAAAAAAAAAAGGAGGAAGACGTTGGTTTCATTGTAACCCAACAAAATTCCCGAGAAGATATATAAAAGACAGTAGTGGTGATATTTGGGTTGGTATATACCGATTTCAAGTGTAAGATACATCACAAAGATAGAAGACATACATATACTTGTCATAAGATATATCTTGGTACGAATGATATGAACTACCAAAAACACATGATTAAAGTAGAGACACATATCATCAAAATAGCAACGAGTTTTAAAAGTCAACAATAAAAACCCAAACCAAGCAACGTCACGTTAGACAGAAAATAAAGTCAACAAGATGCAACAGAACAAAAAGCACGGGGCATAAAATCGAAGCTTGGATTTATAACAAATACAGATTAAAAAAAAAAGAAGAGAGAAGACCAGAACGAGATGATGAGAAGGGGGGGGGGGGGGGGGGGGAGGGAGTTGTTTGCTCTGTGGCCACCATCACAACAAACATCAACGGTTTAGGTGTAATTGACTGTGAGACTTGAGCTGGCTAAAGATGGAAAATGAGCTTGTATCCCTAGCATCCACATGAGTGTTTATAGAAAGCCCAGCTCAAGCCCAAGTTCAAGAGCTGGGCTTGAATTTGGGGTTTTTTTTTGTCTAAGAATAAATAATAGTTAGTACAAGTTATAGCTATAACTAACTAAAGAGCCTTGGAAATGACGGCTTTCATAGGACGGGGGGTGAATGAGAAGCTATTAAGACTGTGTAATCTTTTTTTTTCTTTTCGTGGGAGGAATAGGGAATCAGAGACAAGGTCGAACAAGCAAGGGCCTAAGAGACCGGAAAGCCAAAAGAAAAAAAAAATGACGCTCATCATGAACATGGGTTGATATAGGTTATATGGCTGAAAGAACGGTGCTTACCATACTAATACTAATTTTCTATCAGCAAAAAGTCGTATGTCTGCTTACTACAAGAATAGAAACAGAATATACGTATATGCTGTCTGTATTATTGTACAACTATCATTGTACAACTAGATAAACACAATGGTGGGATATATGGTATCTGACTGTATCTACAATTATAACCGAAAGATAGTAGCCAATAGAAACATGGGCGGATTCTCATCGGCTATTGGCCCTCTAACACCAATTTCAACGCCATATGATCTGTTTTTAACCCCGGAGTCTTTCTATTTTGTGAACTCTAGGATGTTGTTAAAGTGAATCACCTGGATTTCGTGCGTGTAAGCCGTGAAATGAGCCGAACCCTCAAGGTTTCACTGCCACATATCTTTTCCATTCCATGATCCATCTGGTCTGTCTGTCCCATGTTAAACTTGAGGCACTTGCCCACCCCCATCGTGGGATAAGACTTGATGTTTGTGCCAGGTTCGGAAGTGATGGATAAAAACTTGATTATGCGAGCGTCTAAAAATTGAGATTACATTTTGATATCGTTGTCGGACGGACTAACAGTATTCCTCGCTCATCACATATATGCGAGCTGATTGTATTTTTGAGATGAGCCATCTCTTCGGTATTCTTCGCCAATGGAAATAAATGGAAGTACGGTTGAATAGACAGACAGACGGTAATTTTTATTTCTCTTTTCTTTGTTTCTTTGTCACATACCACAATGTAGATTCTAGCTGCAAAAAAGGAAAAGGAAAAAAGCTATTTTTGGGATGCACGAGCACAACCCAAAGGAATTTAAGATGATGTCAACCACACTATGTATACATTTCGACTAAGGAAAAAAGCTACAGAAAGAGGAAGAGGAAGAAAATTGTGCCGTTTCTCGCTTATTACGGGTGTGGTATAACACGAAGGCAGTGCGTTTAATATAATTGCTATAACTAGCTATTATTAACATTTTGTGATTCAAAAACAGCTCGTTAACGTGGGGTCTTTTCTTTTGTCCTTTTTCCTAAACAAAAGTATTCTCGCGTTTAGAATAGTGAAAGTTATTGTTGATAAAAAAACAAGAGGTTATCTAGCTACCTGTCACTATTCCGTTGGGAACTTCTTCATGAAAGTGAATGGCGCACAGATCAGATTTAGTGACGTTACTGCACACTTTTGTTTGTGGACTGAAGCCGAGCTGGGAATGTTGTATGTGAGCATCGAATAAATTTGACTAGCCCAACCACCTTTTATACAAGAAGTCTTGTGTAGTTGGTAAGTTGTGCTCGGAAGGAGATATAAGATAGATAGCAACGGCATCAACAGTACTCAACATCACGGCCGAAGAGTATATGCATAAAATGGGAAGGCTGAATGCAAGCACTAAGCTAAGCCAAGCGCACGATTAGTCTCCTAGATAGAGCTCGTGTTGCTATTTAGTGTCCCAGTCTCTTTGATTTATGTCGAAGTTATTAGCGGATGCTTTTTGGTGTATTTAGCTTGTTGTATTCGTAGATAGATAAACTAGCAGGGAAAAGGGAAGATTATTCTGTGCATAATACAAGTTACAGCTTCGTGTTATGCAAGGTACAACCCCACCAAGATACACAATTGCACAAGTGCTTCTTCTTGCACAAAAAAATAAACTAGCCGGTGCAAGCGAATGGCACTAAAATCACAAGTTGCTAGTGCAACTGACTAGTGCTTTCACAACTTGCACTACTTTAGTTCTTGATCCACTTTGGCATCAGCTTTATGACTATGTTTATGCAATAAGATTAATGAATAAAACCAAAAAAAAAATTGCCTAGATTGCTGTTTATCTTTTTTTGTGCTTGATGGGCTGAGTACAAAGCGCAAGCTGCATAAGACGGTGGCTGGAAAAGCGCCACTGCACAAAAATATACGTGGTTGGAAAAACGGACATTTTGGTCGAGGCCAAAAAAAAATACATAAACAGTTTCTAATAAAAATTCAGTCTAGGGTTTCTCTACCAAACGCGCGTTTCTACAAAATAACCTGCGTTTTCGTAAAAAAAAAAAAACCCCCCCAAAAAAACGCCGATTTGCATTGCAGAATGAACTGGGACTGCCTGTAGATTCAAGGCTATGCCTGGCCTGTTGTTTCATTTCGTACTTGGTTTTTCTATTGACAGTAGTTAGATCTTGGCTTCGTTTAGCTGTCTGCACCACCTGAAGCTCAGGCTATGTTTAGCACTATAGTCAAGGTCCAGTTAAGGTCTCTAGGCGAGGATGCGTCACTTTAACCCAGACCTATAGGTGCGCACCTGTTCGTGATGGTTCAGTAGAAGCAATATTCTTGCACATATGTGATATGGTGCGTGCCTCATCGACTTAATTCCGCATTGCATATCTCCCCCCCTCCATGGATATGAAAACAACAATGAACATAACAAAAACAAAAACAAAAGTCTGAAAAAGATGGTTGGTTATCATGTCGATAGACCAGCATCGAATTGGTACGTTTAATATGGTACGCTAGAGGAATTGTGCAGCAAAAAGAAAGCAACAAGCTAATCACGATTATACTTTTGTATAGCCAACGACACACAGGGCAAGTCGAGAAGTTAGTGTAAAGAAGGTCTGCGATCCATGCTTTTCTTTTTCTCTTTTTCACTTGCCATGGTGTAAGACTATGGCCTTCCCGAGGCCAGGGCCTCATTGTTGTATTTTGTATTATTTTCTTCCTTATTCTTGCTTAAAATGCTCACAGACCAGAGCCAAGAGGCTCGCCCGAACACAGCACTCTATCAACTGTGCTCTGGTAATATAGGATGGATTAACTAGGCGAGGATCAGCTTGATCAGCGTCAAACGACGACGATATAGCTAAAGAAGATGAAGATAAAAGAATCTTGGTTAGTATCATGAAAACGCCGTGCTCTAAAGAGGTAAGCAAATCACATAGTCAGGGCTAGCTGATCCATCTGCAGCTAGGGCAGACATACTGAACCTGGGCTTGCTATCTTTTTGCATGTCCCGAGTGTTGCTTTCCTCTGGTTAAGTAGCACGATCAAAGTTCAGTTGGCAGACACATCGTATATTCTTTGTTTTTCTCTATAGCCCCTTGCAAATGCAGCGAGAAGCCTTGTCGGTGAACTTCTCAAGGACTTGCATTTGGCCAGTTCCTATGGCTACTGATGTACTCAACCCTCTCCTGCCCCCCAGTTGGCAGCTTTCGTTAGTAGATAATGTTGAACTAGTCAAGGTTCAGCGCTCAGCATGGAAGGGGGGGGGAAGAGCATTCCCTTAAAGAAGTCATGTAGGCGAAGAATAATGGCTAGTCATCGGCACCTAGATCATGGTCCCCGGCCTGGTTGCTCCGGCACGTCATGCAAGCTGTTCTCGCGTCCTCAAACATGCCGCCTACGTGTTCCTTTGCACATCGTGATCGTCTCTTTGGGGGCCATTTTTCGTTGTTCCTGTATGTTATTGGCCGTATTCATGTTGGCGTAGTGATGGATATCATTCGGCTGGATATAGAATCGTAGCCGCAACAGAATGTAGAGATAGATAGAGACAGAAAAAAAAAGAAAAGATAGCTGCTCTGTGCTCTATCTTGCGTCAAAAGAAATATTAGCAATCACCGGCTATCACTGTATTGCCGCCGAAATGACAGCACTGATCGGCTTGGCCTCGAAGTGAGTATGTCCGAGTGTCTCTTTTTCCTAAAATAAGCGACGTCTCTTCTCATATCATCAGTATCTTCTTCAATGATTATAGAGAAAAAAAAAGTACTCTTGTTTTATTTCATCATTAAACGGCCACTTGCGAAGGAGGGGGGCAAGCTTAGGCCTGAGAGATCCCCCGACGACATGGAGGAACAGTCTAGATTCGTTAGGTGGTGCGTTAAGTGATTTCCCAGTGCGGAATACAAGGGCGTTCTTCTTGTTGCTTGTCACTAATACCCGCCGCTGATATTGGTATGGTATATGGTAAAGATTAGTATAGCTAGATATGACTGTGCTCATAATCGGCCGGTAATGTCACGAAATGACGTACGGTCAGGCTTGAGGCAGGCCTCGTATTTTTCTCGTCTTTATGAAGAAGAATTTTCTAGATTAGTAACATCATATTGGATACTGTCCTGGCCTATCGTCTTACTACACTTGTCATAACAAGTTGTATGTGTGGTATCTTGCAGAGTGGCTGTGCTGAGTTTAATCGAGATATGACCAATCCAAGCCGACTTTACACCTGCATTAGAGCTCCCGGATATCTTCCGCCTGCAAAGATGGTAGTAGGTACCTGGGACGTCTCTCGGGATATAGCTTGGCCGTTACACGGAAAGACAAGAAGAGTAGTCTAGTACGACAGACTTGACTTGCTTACGTTATCCTTTATGTCTCTATCAGACATCGAGCAGCAAAAACAGTGCATCAACATACATATAGACCGTCCACATGCAGAACGAATCACTGGCTCTACTACGGGAATCGGCTGTTATCGTCCAGTCGCTATATCTTTAGAAATGTAGCAGAAGCCGACTGTCCAACTTGTCATGGCATAAGCAATGAAACATCGCTGTGGCTTATAGTTGTCATCTTTACGCTACCTTTCTGTGCCTACCTTCCGGTCAATATGGAAAAAATAATGCCAGCACAAAGAAGATAACAAGACATGAGGGAACAGAGCTACTTAGCGGTTGCCGGGTACAAGTCATCCCGCCTATCAGTATTGCCCCCGCATCATGCGATGTGTGCTGGCAACGGGCGCTAATAAAGCAATTACACCGCAGCAAAACGGCAATTTATGCCGTCTACTAAATTATATGTGAGCTAAAAGCTGCCGCAACTCCGAGTATAATTGCTGTCTTGAGCAGTGTCATACTCGCCATCTGGCTCTACTCTCTATCAACAGAGCTAATCAACCCTTCTCGTAAAAGAACGAGGCAAAAATGTGTACATCAGTGCTTTGGCCTTGTGAAATCTTGCATGCTTTTCAGTATCAACCATATGTATAGTCGGCAGGAATACCCCGCGTTAAAAGCTGCCACAACTAAATTGCAAAGTACTATGTAGATTAGGAGCTACAAATCTTAGAGCAGGATTCTTTCTCATTGTCCAAAACGATTAACTTTCTTTGTTTCTTTTTTTCTATCTTGCTATTTTTCCTTCCTCATTTCTTTGCTCATCATTGTTCAACGCAGATATTAATCCCGGGAGCTACGGAGCGCTTGCCCAGGAAACTTCCGTTCACAGATACAAAGGGCGTACTTGCCCTACGAAAATTCTACATCGCGTTAGCAATTGAAAATTGCCGTTTCGAGCCTTTTCCAGTTTTACCGCATATCTGCCCTGTGTCACCAACTCAATCTACTGATTGCAATTTATCGAGACTCTCTTACTATCATTGCTGAGACTTCCACCCAGTTCACTCATCATATATTCTCTCCTTTAACCCCACTCTCTCCCAGTCATGGATTACGGTAGAAAGGCCCATCTCAAGACCGTGTGGCAAACGCGCATGAGCGCTGGTGAGCCGACTGGCTCGGTCAAAGTTTTTAATCTAGCCTCTGTCGTACAGGCCGGACACGATGCCTGGGGCCGACCGAACAAGCCACAGCCAATAAATATCTCTGTCGATGTCTCACTATCGCTGCCATTTGTGCGTGCCCAGCAGACTGACCGGGTGGCCGGTGATACAGTTCACTACGGGTTATTGTCCAAGGCAGTATTGTCGACGTTGAACCATATGAACCTACGTCAGATCGGTAGCATCTCAAACCCGCATGACTCGTCCACACACAGCGATCTACCTCCAATTAGTCTTCGTGGCGTGTTAGATCGTGTTTGGGCCACATTGACGGGCGTTTCTGTTGATGGTTATAAGGCGTATCCAACGGGGAAGCCGTTGGGTGCCGATTATGAGGAGGACGGCATCGACTACGGTATCTCCGGTATCAATAACGGCCAGCCGTTTTTGGACTTGAATGTGGTTCGGTCGCTAACTGTCAGCGTCATGCTTCCCAAGGCGTCGCTTTTGGGCAGTGGTGTCAGCTTGACGGCCACCGCGGTCTATCAGGAAGATGCCGGCTCAGCTTTACGGTCGTGGAGGATCGGTGGATCACCCAGCGTCGTCAAGACGTACGGAATTGCGCTCAAGATTAACGAGATGCGTGTGCCAACATTGATTGGCATGAACGATAACGAACGGCTGGCTAAACAGGTAGTTGTGACAGATGTGCAAATCGATAGGTTTGAGGAGGATGTCGATACGTACACGACTCTAGAAGCTATTGTAAAGAAGGTCAGTTAACTATTTACACATATACATATCTATATCTTTCGTCTTTGCTAACATCATTTCAATAGGTTATGCACGAGTCGTCCTTTGGGACTCTAGAGGCGTTGGCTGAGAAAATTTCCACTGCTATCAAACTTCAGTTTTACCCCGAGCGGGCAAACTACTATGACGGTCCCGGTGGTTGGCAAATCAAGCTATCATTATCAAAGCCAACAGCTGTTCCTATGGCTGATGGCGCATGCATCGAGTATATTGCCGTTTAAAGTCACGTTCACGTTATATGATAGCATATAGTAAATAATATAAGATATGACTACGAAACTTAAGATCTCTCAGCTCTCATACTTTCCTTCGTTGAATTTTTCAGAACTTGAATGTATCGCACATTGGCCGATCACCGTTCGTGACCTCACTAACAAAGCCAACATCGGGGTCGAACAGCATCACGTGAAAGTGCTCAAGTGCGGCTACTGACTTGATAGCAGCCCAGTTCTTGAACCAGATGACCTATAAATTATCGTATTAGCACACACTGCGTATGTATCACATCAGCCAGACACGAGATACTTACGTTTTCCGCTGGCAGTCTACTTAGGAAAGTCCGTGCCACGAAGTCCTCCACCGCCTTTTGCATCGGTGTCGTCATCTTGTTCGTTCCAGGCTCCTCCTCAAGCTCGAATTTAGTCCAGACGACGAGGTGCACGATACGACGGTCGATGCCATACGGCCAATCGTTGTAAATGATCTTGTAGTCCGTGGAATCCTGGAACCACGGTGCCCCGCTGGGCTTGATTTTCCCGGGCCAGCCCATCCGTACGTTCTGTAGAAAGGCAATCACCGAGCCGTACTCTGCGCGCAGCTGTGCTAGTGCCTGGCGATATCGCCTAATAGATAGCGGCGAGCGGTGTAGTGCCGATAGGTCGTGGCGTGCTACGATATCCTTGCAGGTTTCCCATGACATAGGTTCGTATTCAGTCTCGAGGCTGCCCATGAGCTGCTTGTCACGCTCAGTTGAGCCGAGTAGGAAATCCGGTATCTCAACTGTATGCTCGTGTTCCGGCACGTTGAAGTTCCACCAGACCTTTGGATCAGGCTTGGCTTGAGAAGACATGGCAGATTGTATTTGCTCACGACTTTGGAAGAATATATGGCAAGGTTGAACGTGGCTGATTTTATGCCGTAGGTCGTATAGAAGATATCCAGCGGTTTGAGTAACTTTCTTGAATATGTTCTATCAAAGAGACTAGACTATATTTAGTCGCTTGGCTCTAGCCAGTGTTGTTAACGCTACTCACGGTTAAACCATCCGAAGACTTATACCTAGCCTCAGATATTTTAAAAAGTATTTGGTGTTTCAATACGATGGGAATGCCATCAGACTCAAACGCAAAACAACTACGTAGCTTCAGCTGTATATCTAAACCCTTGATTATGCATATAACCCTATCCTGTCTTAGTCGTCAATGTAATCGATCGATAGCTAAATTTCAAAATTTACCAATGTCAAAAATACGAGGATGCCATATCCCCTACTTATACAGGTCAAAAATCTTTGTGTACACTCTGCTAAACCTATTTGGGACACCGCCGGCTTTCTGCCAGCTTTCTGAAAACAAAACATTTACAACAATTTGCACTCTAAAAAAGCAAGCACCAACTACAAAACACATAATATTATTAGGTTTTAAAACGTTGTTAGACCACAAAGCTAGGGGTCTTTGCTCATAGATTTGCTAACTTACTCAAGTCAACATGCTACAATTTACTTTCAGTTTGCAAGACCCTACTGATACCTCTATTCCACCGCGTCCTGCCTCGCCTTCTGTACCCTCTGGTTCACTATGGAATGAACCCCTAACTAACCACCGGCTTATTGCTGGCCCCTTATACGACACTTTTGAAGAGATAGAATCAAATGTGAAGCAATGGGCGAAAGATAACGGGTTCTCTATCATACGACTCAGATCAAATAGAGAAAGGGGAGGGCCGAGATTGGATGCCGTGTATATTTCATGCGCGAGGGGATAAGGTCAACCTTCTTGTAGGAATACACGCAAAAGTGAATCATATAAAGTTGTTTGTACGTGGAAAGCCCTTTTATCCTGCCTCGACAAAGACAACAGAAAGTGGCCATATCGTCCCAAGTCTTCGCATTTGAACCACGAACCTTTCCAAGATGCCACTTAGCTGGCTACTCTCCATCATCTTTCAGACCAGATGAAGTCTCTAATCAGATCTATGCACTCGGTTGGAATAAAGCCTCAACCTATCTTTAAAACATTATAGTGTTAATTTCCAGATGGTATTCTCATTAAGAAAGATATAGAAAACTACATCCAGAAAATCAAAGTAGAGATGGCGCAAGGCATTACAGTTACAAAATAACTTCTCGCAAAACGGCAAGAGAAAAACATATTTTACGAGTATGGTGTTTCCACACCTTCTCAACTAAGTTCCGACAGAAAGCTTCCATTACACTACCTCATTGATTCGGATAGGAGTTGAATGGTGGATGGCGACGATACGCATTTATAATGCTTCGTATGTCGTGAGTTTATCACCGGTCTGTCCTTTGACTTCTTGGCCTATACCTGCCTATCTCAAGCCTTGTCAATTTGTTCCATGATTTCATTCCAGTCTTAGAGCTTGGAAGGCCATAGAGCTTGTTAACCTTGGACAAGATAATCAGGTACACCGTTGGGGGCAAAACAGATGTCAACTGTCCTGTACAAGAGACCGTGATATGGCTAGAAATCCGCTTCATCGACACCGGACTCCCGTGAAAAAGGCCGGGATGGAAACCCCACTTTGAGATGATTCACAGATTCCAACTATTTGTCGAAAGTATGAGACGAATGGAATGTATTGCCTTCCTCATGACCACTGATGAGCGCACAAAGAGCAACCGCCTGAGTCGAGATGCCCTGAAGGCGTCCATCAGCGTCATGTTCTAGGGGGCTAAATTTTGTTCCTTAAGCTTCGCATGGAGCGCGACAGCTTTCGACTTCTACGGGATGCCTTGAAGATTTTTGCCATATAAAATCTCCCCAGATGAGAATCCCGCTGTACAGCGCCCTTGAACCTTTGTTATACTGTGGTTACTCCATTTCTAGATCTTTCTGGTATGTATATATATGTATATATATATATATACGTATTGATACATATTAATTTATAAATCATTTCCATTTCTCGATGTTTTCGTTCATTCTTGATACATCTATATTGGCCTACAGTGGATTTGGGAAGAGCCCAGTGTGAAGAATCTCGTGATAATGCTGTATATAGCTTCACCTTTACTTGGGCTACGCTACGTGTGTATATGGAAAGTTGTTGAATGACCTATATACATGGCTCTTAAGACGAAAAACACAAAAACCTTTCTTATTATGTAACATATCATTTTAACGTATAAGAGAGTTTGATACAATGCTCAGATGGGTTGAAGTATAAAAAAGGCGGTGTCCCAAATAGGCCTGATGAAATGTGCGAGAAGATGTGACATGTGCGGTTAGGGGATCTATGAAAAATCATGAAGATATCAATCTTTACCTTGTTCTTTATTTTTTAATTTTTGTTAGTAGTCAGCCACGCTAAGCTAGTCCATTATTAGTACTAGCCGCAGGTATATTTTTCCTTCGTTTCGTGCACATACCTCAATGAAGGTCGAAACAAGGCTTTCTCACTAGCTATGACTTGATAATAAAGCTGTCATGGTTCAAATTTGTGGCAGCTGGCCTTATGGGAGAGCCAAGTGGTCCCTCAAGAGTAGCGTTTATCCTCAGCTGAATAGGGACAAGGAAAGAAGAACCTTCAAAACTGAAGAATATGAGGTGTGGATATTTTTCACTTCAATTCATCACTAGCTCAGATTGGTACTTTGTTTACTTGATATTGGAAATAGTTTGACTATACTCTTCGGTATAGAACCCGGTAGAATTTTCACATTGTATCTTTCTTCTTCACTTTTTACTTTTTCGGCGAACAAAGAAGTGATTTAAGAATCAAGGAACATTCCGTTCGCTTTGGGCCTAATAGTGTCCTATACACTCTGGTAACATGCAGATGACATAAGAGCGCATATTGAATTGCAGCATGTGAACGAATGCAGTAATAAAGAGGGGTTGATTGTTGTAACGCTTTGGAGGGGTTGAATAATGTGTTGAATGGTTGGGCTGGCGTTTTTCTCATATTCTGTCTGGCTGCTTTCTTTTTACTTGGATCATCTCATAAGTTCACATTTGTACAACTTCTCTAACAGCTCCGCACCGACGTGTTGATCCATCGTCTTTCAAACAATACATTTAAACAGGTATATAGTTGCCTATACTATGTATGACGGCCTAAAGCCTATCATAAACAAGGGGCGGCTCGGTTACTACATGTTCATGTTGCTGCTTTGGTGGGAAGAGGCGACTAAGGAGTCTTCGCCTAATGAAGAAGTGGACTAGATATAAATGAGTGAGTATATAGAGGCGATAATCAGTCATATCAACCGTATAATTTGATACCCAAGTCTCTCCGAGAATAAATATATTTTTCCCGTCATGCAACACGTTTGAAAAAGGAAACGCGGGGCAGCCGATGGCGAGAAAGATGCCGTCTGAGAACAAGAGGAAAAAAAGAAGGATGTCGAAGCTCGATGAGGGGTGGTGGGCTTGGGCAACTTCTGGTTCTCGAGTTTCTTGTTGAATGGTCCAAACATAGGCGTTTGCTTGACATGAGGCCCTCCTAGTTTCCGTGAGCGGCAGAATGCAGAAACTTATCCAAATTATATGAAATCGCCGGAGAGATATAGCTAGTTAGACCGCTAAGATAAACACGTGCAAAAACTTCTCTGGTGTAGTTATCATCTGTTCTCTTAGTTTACAATCGAGATTGACATCGAAGAATATGAACGTCCACAGGCCAAGGTACTTTCTCGGCAGGAACTTTTAATAGAAGTCGGTCAAATATCAAAGTAACACCGCATATAAAAAGAGAGCACAATCAACTTTATGACTCTGTCAAGCATGCATCGTTGGGCTGCGGCGAGTAACTTCTAGTCGTGGGCCTCACTTAGGTAAGATAGTTTAAGTTGCATCGTGTTAAGGCAGTATCAGTTCCATGATCTTCCACGAGACGTCAAAGTTGAGCAAACAACGCCGCTGAAGTGTCATCATAGATCAATTCTAAAACAACGAAAAAAGAAGCAGGTTCTATCGAAAAAGTGTATATTCGTAACGTACATAGGGTTTTAACCCTGAGATTAGGATAAGGGTTCATAGGCGATTCAGGAGACCGTCATCACGAGGTCTTTGTCCGAATAATCTGGACTTTTCAACCCTTGAGGTTGATCCGATCGACAGAGGCTGAACTACATATTAACTAACTTGTCTTAGACAGGGACGTATGTGCGGATTTTCTATGCTGAACTTTTGGGAACTGGGCTAGACCGGACTGTCGATTTCGACTATGTATGTGTTATGTATGTACATGGGAATGCCTAGGGCGCACTATCGTTTGATATGCGCAATTCGATCGATGCCAAGGCCTGTTCTTCTTTTCATTCTTGTCTGTGTGTACAACTACATATAGCGTATAGCACTCGAGCCTGATACGTCGAGCTTGGCTGATTGGCACGATGCTACATGTAAGTAAGATGTCATATTTTGTGATAGCATCGCATTCCCGACATAGACTCATTATCTGTGTAGATTTTAATATTGGCTGGCGTTCATTTGGTTACCAGCCTCCTCGGGCGTTTGTTGGATGTGATATGTATGACTGGAATCTGCACCTTGTCTTGTAGCGAGTCTTTGCTTTATGTACAACTAGACAAATTCATGTACATATAGATATATGCAGGGAAATGATTGCTAGACTTGTCATGTATTTCACAAGCTTTGTACTCCTTAGACTTAAATTACGCGGCTCTGCGGCTTTGCAGAAAAGAGCATATAGAAACCTGTTGGTCTTACATATCATGGTACTTTCTAGTGTTCAGATATAAAAGCATATGCGAGAAAATATTGACTGTGGCTTACACTAGAGATTTGGCGTACTCGATAGCGTAGGTAAGCCACTATCACGAACCACTATCTCGTATATGACTTGCAATTCATACCAAAAGCTCTTTTGTGATATCTTCTCTAGTCTTTGCAAAGTTGCGCCTAATATCATTAGCAAATTTTGGGAGGGTCCTTTAGCTTTATCTTTAGCACTAAATGTAGAGCTAGCCATTCCTTTGTGTCTTTCACCTCAAAAGCCTAAACTGGCTTGTAGCGTCGTCTAGTCTATGGGACAGTACGTTGGGTACGGATTGCTAATTTGCCGCAGATAATTCGGTTTATTGCTTGACCCAGATTTAACTTGCCAGGTCATTAAGCTCGCTCATTACTCATGATATTCCCCTTTCTATGTGGGCACTTAGCAAGGCTTGAGATAAGATGGCAATGACATATGGAAATATTGAAGAGAATAAGAAAACGACGAGGAGAAAAAGGAGATTCTGTGTATTGATGTATGCGTGCAAGTATATGTGTATGTGATCCGATGTTGTATATGTCCATCTCACACATACCCTTGCAGACCTCTAAAAGATCTCGATGTTGACAGACGAAAATCAAGGCTAGGTTTATTCAAGCTGCGGACACAAATGCAGAGGTTGGCTAGCTGAAGCGGCTATAAGGGGAACTAGCAACCCCAACGAATGAAACGAACTCACGACTGAACAAGTCAACGAACTAACCACTATGGCAGGTCATAATGAAGTAGAGAGTTGCAGGGCATTGATGCTTGTCATGCTTGTCATGCTTGTTTGTCTTGGAAGCCACCGGACGGAGTAGCGTATAGTCGCAATGACTAGGTGCTAGATTGACAGTGGAAGCTCTCCTGAGAAAGGACTATCCATAGCAAGAAGGGAGCCATCCGGATTGTACATATAAGTCGATGGCTGGTCGGAACCGGCATAGGACATCCCCATCTGCGTTGTTCCCCCACTGCGCACTAGACGAGCAATTAAGACCGGGTTTTGGAATATCTATGGGAGAGTCTCAGGAGCTCTGTGGGAAAATACCGATAGTGTCCCGTTGGGCTCGATATACGGAGTACATCGTGAGAATTCGTTCCATGTTCAAGATATAGAGAGTGAGGCCCAAGAGAGCTATATTTCTCGGCTTATCATGTGGTTATTTTGCCATATCGTCTGTCTATGCTCTCTGTAATGTCCCATGTTTTCTCCTAGCCTGCTTACGTTAAAAGCCCCTTCTCTTTATAACCTTCAATTTATTTCGTTATTTTCTCTATCTAGACCGCTCTAGGCCGGAGACGGTGTAAATTGGTAGTTATACCCAGTGCGAGAGTGGGTGCATCTAGCTGTTCTATTGGCTACAGGGGGAGCTACGGCCCTGTGCGAAGGTGGGGCAGACAGGTACCAATATCTAGGCGGGCACTTAATCATGAACAATAAAAAATAAAGAAAAAAAATAAAAAAGAACCTCTGCTGGACTCTTTATGGTTATGATGTGAAGCATTTTGAAGCTGAAACTGGACTAGAACTATATGTACATTTACGTTTAGAGATATGTAGCATGTATATAAGATACGGTAATAAGCCATCGGCCATAATAAACTAGATAGCAAAGTCGGCCTGACTGGGCTACACTGCGCCGAAGCGTGAAACGCCCCTCGTGGTCGATGAATGGGCGGGCCAGCTCCATTGTTGGGCAACAAGAGGGAATATGAGCTAGTGATTGAAGAAGCAGAAGTTGTAGAAAATAACAAGAGACAAGAAGATGGAACAAGCTCTGCCGCAGCCCGACCTGAGCCCTGAGCCCTGGCCGTAGATGACGGCGTGCTGCCTGGGATGTATTGATGTCTGGGATAGAAACGCAGAGCCCAAGGAGAAGTCGACCAGCCGAGAATGATAACAAGGAAGCGCAGTGCGCAGAAGTGGAACAAGCAAGCAGGAAGACAGATGCAATGTGCGTAGTAAAACTAAGGGAAAAAAAGAGGAACCTGGAGGCGAGGAACAGGGAAGCCCCTCTCTTCTTTGGCTTCTGTTGGTCCTCCAAAATCTAGATTGTTGCCAGCTAGCTTAATTGTTAGTTCTATATGTATGCGGTTGTTCTTTGTTGACAGAGTTGCCGTCTTGTAAAACTTGATACTGCCTTCTGTCCAAACCTGTAGCTTGAGTGATCTCATGGTGATTTGTAGTAGATGAAGCCATAGCGGATATAAAGGAAGTCACAGTAGAGCTACTAGAACGGCAGGCGTGTGATTTTGGGTACACTGTCAAAAAAAAAAAAGTAATTATCTCCTCTGACCGGCTTGGGCTGGGCTCGCCTGCGGCCTGCCGTAATTGATTGATTGCTTGATCTCCCAGAAGGGTAACTGCCACTTACTATTGCTACATACTACTATTATCGATACTAGCAAATCCAGTACTCTTCGTAATTACTCCCTCCTTCCTCACCAGCTCCGCCGCCCCTTAAAACCTTCTTAATTCCTTCCTCGCCGCTCTTTTTCCGTTTCTTCTTTTTCCTCTCTTCTTCTTCCCTTCTTCTAGTGACCGCCTCATCCTTTTTTCTTATCTCTTCATCTCTTTCTGCTCAGTGATATAAGCCGGCAGCTTTTGCGCTTCTGCTTATACTCATCAAGGCCTACTTTATACGCCGCGAAGCCTTCACTTTTGATAGCTTTACGTCTCCTCTTCAGCTCTTCTAGCTCGCTCACCCGCGACCTTATCCGAATCGACCCCGTTTGATACCGATTGTTTCTTTTCTGCACAATGTCTACTCTCAAGGCCTCGGTCGCCACCCACCTAAAGCCCACTACCGGCAGTGGTGCGGATGAGGATGTGTTTGCCCGTAGACACGGCAAGACTCGCAGCCACATGGCAAGCCTCCCCCCTCATAGCACCATACCACCCTCTCTTTGAACTATCCCATAGTTTCACTATACGGGAATTGCACGTAGCAAATATGGCCAGCGTCATATCTGCTATCTCTGCGGTCTTTACCGATGCCCATTGTATCATAGCGAGCAGTTGCGGACTGCTACTGGCTCTTTAAAAGCTCTCCCCTTTTGGATTTCCCCTCCATAAGCTGGCCTGCTATAAAGCCCTGTATCTTGCTTTGTAGCTCCCCTTGCCTGCAGTTTCCAGAGCCACCGAGCTTGGTTTTCTGCCCACATGTGTAGCTACCTTTGCTTGGAGCATTGGGCCCAGCTCGCTTAATGCCTGCTAGGCGTTGAAGCGTTTATTTGGCGATTACCATGAATTTTTGTAGGCTTTTCTGTCCTTTGACCTGCAGTAGCCCTGACAAGGATAACCAAGCAGGAAACGTGAGCAGACCTGCATGCAAGTAAGATCCCAAGGATATGGGGAAATAATCGCTTCTCCTCCTCACCGAAACAGTCTACCCTCACCGAGATTGTTAGGTATAGCATGCTATTCGGCCGTGTTTTAGCAGAATGACTCTGACTGGCGGTAGCCTTTCTGTATGCATATGGACAAGCTTAGACTTAGATTGCCTACATCAGACAATTGCTTGAATGAGTAAATGAGACATCAAAATCGCGGCTATCTGCCTCCGAGCTAGATCCATACTGGCTGTAGGGCTGGAAGGCTCTGCACTCTTCTGGTACTGACCTGATTGCTCATCGCATCTCCTCATCTTGTCTTGGGACTGGATTTTCTGCTTGCTTGCCGGCCTCTTAGACGCTGGCGCGCACTATAATAAACAGACCAAGGCCAGGCAGATTAATGACATGTGCTTTTCTTTCTCCAACTACACACCTGGGCTCTGCATCGTCAAACTCTCCACTTTGCAATTAACACTATAACAAACCCAAACCATCCACACATACTCAAAATGTTACGAAAACGCCTGCTAACCAACAACGACTCTATGCAGGCTTTTGACAACACCTCCACAAATGTTGCCGCTGCTCAGATGCGCAATGCTCTCACCAACTTAGCCGAGACCGTCGAGAACCCCGAACAGAAGGCCATGTTCGAGACTGAGATGGACAACTTCTTTGCCCTGTTCCGCCGCTACCTAAACGATAAGGCCAAGGGAAACGCCGTGTATGTGAAAACAAGCCTTGGTTTGTTTATTCTTCGTGTGCTAGCTACTAACACTGTGCTGTAGTGATTGGGATCGCATTCGTCCTCCCGCACAGGGTCAGGTTGTCGACTACGATGACCTCGCCTCTGCTGAAGCCTCTCAGTTCCTCAGCAAGCTGGCTGTCCTCAAGCTGAACGGTGGTCTGGGTACTTCCATGGGTTGCGTTGGCCCCAAGTCGGTCATCGAGGTCCGTGATGGCATGTCCTTCTTGGATATGTCTGTCCGTCAAATTGAGTACCTCAACAAGGCCTACAACGTCAACGTTCCTCTGGTTCTCATGAACTCGTTCAACACCGACGAGGATACCGCCTCTATCATCAAGAAGTACGATGGCCACAACCTGGAGATTCTGACATTCAACCAGTCCCGCTACCCCCGTATCCTCAAGGACTCGCTACTGCCCGTCCCTAAGAAGTACGACTCTTCCATCAATGAGTGGTACCCTCCTGGCCACGGTGACGTTTTTGAGTCGCTGTACAACTCTAAGATTCTTGACCAGCTGCTGGAGCGTGGCATCGAGATTCTGTTCCTCTCCAACGCCGACAACCTGGGTGCCGTCGTCGATCTGCGCATCCTGCAGCACATGGTCGAGACTGACTCCGAGTACATCATGGAGCTGACCAACAAGACCAAGGCCGATGTCAAGGGTGGTACTATCATTGACTACGAGGGCTCTGTCCGTCTGCTTGAAATTGCTCAGGTGCCCAAGGAGCACGTCAACGAGTTCAAGTCTATCAAGAAGTTCAAGTACTTCAACACCAACAACATCTGGCTCAACCTGAAGGCCATCAAGCGTGTGGTTGAGAACGACGAGCTGGAGATGGAGATCATCCCCAACGGCAAGACCATCCCCGGTGACAGCAAGGGTGAGAGCGACATCTCTGTCCTACAACTGGAGACCGCTGTCGGTGCTGCCATTCGCCACTTCCGCAACGCCCACGGTGTCAACGTTCCTCGTCGCCGTTTCTTGCCTGTCAAGACCTGCTCCGATCTGATGCTGGTCAAGTCAGACCTGTACACCGTCAAGCACGGTCAGTTGCAAATGAGCCCTAACCGCTTCGGTGACGCTCCTCTGATCAAGCTGGGTGGTGACTTCAAGAAGGTTTCCGACTTCCAGAAGCGCATTCCCTCTATTCCCAAGCTGATCGAGCTGGATCACCTGACCATCACTGGTGCCGTCAACCTGTCTCGTGGCGTCACGCTCAAGGGTACCGTCATCATTGTTGCTACTGAGGGTAGCACGATTGATATCCCCCCTGGTTCTATCCTGGAGAACGTCGTCGTTCAGGGTTCGCTGCGTCTGCTGGAGCATTAGAAATAGTCTCTCTTATCTTCTTTACTCTTGCTTTCCCCTTTCTTATTTGTCCTCCCCTGTGGCTGGCCGTAGTTTGATTGACTACTGTTATCTTGTTTCCATTCCCCAACTATCCCTGTAAAATGCCTTCTATTATCTCACCCAGACGAGAAGCACCTCCCCCCTCAAAAGGAAAAGATTGGTGGTCTTTCCACATTACCCTCATCCCGCACATGTCTTCTTTTTCTACCCCTCTTTGTGTATGCCTCTTTTATGAAAGCCCCCAAGTCTTTATTATTCGGATATCTTTGTTCTATTTTCACGTATCATACATAATTCAATCCTCCTTTTTATTGGCCTCTATCGATGTCATAAACTTTCTATTTTTCATGACTTTTCTCTATTAATCAATAAATAAACACACAACAACTTAACACTCCTATTTCGTCGATATATGAAAATGCCATAGTTGAATTTGGAAAATGAATAAATATTATGAAAAAGAATTCTAGACTTAAAAACATTGATTTATCATGTAGACCGACAGACATATGACGGTAACTATGAAATGATCATTTGAGAGATGACATGTGAATAGAGATAGAGGTTATGCAAATTATGTGATATCATTATATTAGTGAATTGTATATGATGCTATAGCATCTTCTCCACCATGCCCTTCTACCCTCCTCTCCACCACCAGGTGACTTACTACTTTATTTGATTAGTAGTTTGCTTAAGCCTAGTAAGACCTCGAGACTAAACCTGAAGTTATGGTATGACATAATATGATGACTGTCCAAATCATCCAAACTGACAACTAGAGACGTGTATCACAAAACTATACAGGGGAGGGGTCAAGATATGGAGTAATATTGGGTTGTCTTCCTTTCTATGCGTGTGATTTGAGGGCTGCCTCACACTGGGGACAATACCATTTGCCATTTGGCTCGCTTTCCAAGCCAACACAGGACCAATGAAACCATTCATAAGGGCAGTCCTCGTTGTCGCAAGCGACCATATCACCAAAACTGACGTTTCGACACTGGCAATATCGTTTATTGTCTCCAGACTCGTCATAGTCTGCATCACCCATTTCTTCGTCATCGTCTGCATCACCTTCGTTGTGTGCCGTCGGAGGATGAGATGAAGTCTTAGTAGTTTGAGCAGCGCCATCCCCACTCCCATTAGCTCCACTACCAGGCGCTACGGTGCTTGAGTTGTTGGTGGCAGAACCACTATTAGTACTGGCGCTGGCAGTCGCCGTATTACTGAGGCCTACACCACTGCCAGACCGAGAATGACCATCAACGGGAGTGTCAACGCCACCACGGCCGCTATTTGCACCACTTCCAGGACCAGCGCCACTTGCAGTACCGGAATTATTGTCGGCAGCTCCAACAGCACTCTCGTTGTCCGACATGTCACTATCCATGGCGGTATCAGAGAGATCGCTATCCCCCGTAGATGCTGATGAAGCTTTGGTGGACTTGCGGACCCGTGATAGGGAAGACTTGGGATTGCCTCCAGCGATGCTAACCTTCTTACGGCCAATACCGCTGCTGGGAGTCCCAGCCTTACGTCCACCAACGCTAACTGCAGAAGCCTTGACTAAGCTAGTGCGTGGTCCTGCACTACCAGCGCGTACTGTACCGGAAGTTACGCTGGTACTTAAACCTGAGCCAGTTGCCCCTTTTGGTGTTCCCGGGCCAAGTGATGAATGACGAGCTAGTGAGCTTGAAGGTGTGACACCAGTATTCCCGCTGATGCTTAAGCGAGGTCGTTTTTGACTGGCGGCTCCAGCAGAGCTCTCACGCTGGTTTCGATTGAGAATGATAGATGCTGCAGGACTGACTGGAGCAGAGGCAGAATGCTGGTGAGAAGCCTGGGCTTGACGAATCTGAGTCGTCGATGTCCGGGCTGTTACCGGCGTATGTGGTGTGCCCGTTGCACCGCCACTAGGTACCACAGGCGATGCTCCAATTGTTGCCAAGTTACTGTTATTACGAAGCGACAGAGTAGGCATCGTCTTGTTGGCTTGTGACGGGCGTAAAAGAGACGGGACCTCGTTGGGTTCAGAGAAGCCGGGTTCGGCTCGGTCGTAAAGCAACTTTATTTGGATATCTAATGCCCGAAGCTGCTTATCCATGATGGTCTGAAGCCGCTTTGTCAGGACAAGTTTTTCAGCGGCTATCTTCTCAGCCTTGGTATGATTATCCCGAACTTGGGCACGCAGCACATCTTCCCGTGGGTTAGGCTCATGACTGCCTTGATTCTTGATCCATTTCTGGATCTTGCCGTCACGATCCTCTGCTACTCGGATGCATTCGGCGTATTGGCGATCCTTGTCTGCAATTTCATCCTGGATGAAACGAACTTCTTCGGGGAGGTTTTGCACACGGTTAAACCAGTCGTCGAGGATCACAGCTGGATCCATGATCTCGGCTGGAGGCATCTTCTTGACGAAGTCAATAGACAAGTCGTCTCTAGGCATGGTTGTTAATGTGACTGTGGGTGCAGGGCAATAAAACAATGGACGCTAAGCAGGAAACAAAGGAGAAAAAAAGAAAACAAAAAAGAACAGAAAACAGTGACGAGGACTAAGACTCGGAAACAGAGATAGATACAGCTCAAAAGCAAGTGCTGAACGTGGTGAGATGTGTGGATATGGATATGGGTATAGAAAAAAGACAAGAACTGTAAAAGCTCTTGGTGCGAGTCGTTATGCAAGATGCAAGATGTAGGCAGTATTCAATGCAATGCAACCTTGCCAGATTTGTTTCTGTGACTGTTTCTGATTCGACCTCCCTTTACATCCCCAGACTTGGTGATATTGGTTCCGTCTCGAATGGGAGATGGAATCCCTGAAGACTGAAGGCTTGCTTGATCTTGACCTCGTTGCCGTCCTGCGTCAGATAAACAATTGATGGCTTTTCTGTGATGATTCCGAGCGGATAAACAGTAAAAGAAGACACGCAAACAAGTTGTTGAAAAAAAAAATTGTTGAAAACAAGGATGGCTGGCTGGCTACTTGAATGAGATAAATAAAGCAAAAGATGAGATGGACTGCAATGGCAATTACAAAAAACAATGAGGCACAATTTCAGGGAAGAAAAGCGAGATATAGGACAAGAAGAAAAAGTGAGCAACAGTAAAGAAAAGGAAGGCTAAACTTACGGTAGAAGTGGATAGAAGACCGCGGATGGGCTCACCTCTCAACACTCACTATGCCGGTCTCACTAAACACTAAAAGCAGGCAGGCGATCTTCGCTTCAGGCTGGCGTTGTTTTATCGTATGGTAGCAGCAGAGTCGATGGAGTCAGTTGTTTGTCGGTGCGTAGCAGCCCCGTAAGTAGGAGCTATACAACTAGCTGCTAATATGTGTACAGCTACTATAATAGGGAACAGAAGGTAGGGGACTGCGAGGATTAGGAAGCAGGGCCGCAATATGCTGGGACTAGGGTGTGTTATGCTATTCTCTCGATTCGGCAGCGAAAATCCACGGCGCAGCGCGACAAGTGCGAAATAAGAGAAAAAAATGTACTCCAGACGTACTAATAAGATGGCCCAAGCAAACCGGTACGCAAAATAAGAAGGCCAAGGGTGGGTGGATGCGCGTTGATGAGACGAAGGGCCGTTGATGGGCGATGATGGGTGATGGATGATGGAATATAGAATGGCCGGTGGATGACTAGAATATATCTGAGGCGAACGGGACGACGCCGACGCTATATTTGCGGGAGGCGTCTCAGAGGGCCGACCGACCGTCTGTTTGCTGGCTAAAATTGGATGCTAGAATAGATATTGACGATTCGGCAATAAAATAGCAGTGAGAGGGCTCTCTCTATCGAAGCGCAGTGCTCCTTAGGAGAATCAATATAAGCAATTATAGATAAGACTGGGCCGCTGAACAATACAAAATTTCATAAAAAATTCTGGCTCGGGGTGGCAACAGACTCGCTGCGCCAACTTGACGCTGTTCTTTTTTCGCCTGTCTGCCTTTTTCTACGCATGGGATGGTCTCTTCTGTGCCGTGCTATTTAGTGTGAGGCTGGGATTCCCTAGCCTACAACAGTGCAGCCTTGCAGTACTGTAAAAGAACCATAAACGGCCTACTTTTCCACCTTATTTTTTCAATTAGTCAGCGCCACAAAACGCCACAGCTCTATCAGGGACAAATAGATATTGTTTGCTTACTTGATCCATTTCCAACAACGTTTCTAGTACACAACCTCCATATAGCCATACCATGTTGGATTTCCCTGTTCTCACCTTCCAAAGCTTGAACCATCACCTCTCACTTCACTTCTTCCCACTATTTGCTCTATCTCGCCACGTATTTTGATCATACCCTCAGAGTTATTCTCCGTTACAACTGTCTTTTTGTCAGCATCATCTCATACTAGTAGTCACGTACTCTACTCTACTCCCACCTTTCTCACAGCGTCGTGAGATCTCAGCCACTCATCTCACCTCTTATTCATCGCCTGTATATCTGGCATACTATCTACCACACTCTCACTTCACGTATCTGCCCATCTCTGGCCGGGGTCAAGCTTAGATTCCGTCACAGCCATGGACTTTTCTAAGTCTCCCAAAGCTCCATCACCCGTTGCTGCCACAGAGTCCTGCAACGCTTCCACCGAGTCTACTCCATTTCAGTTCAAATTCCGCGCACCCAAGCCAAACTACCTTCCGCACATCTCTGACAAGGGCGATGACTATTCAATAATAGACGAACATGCCATCCCACTGGAACAGCATGGCACAGAAGCTTACGAGCAGTACTTCTCCCAGTGTGAGAAGCAGGCTCTAGAAATGGGCATCGAGCGCCCCAATGGATATACTGTATCATTTCATTGCAATCCCGAGATGGAAAAGCACCATTTCGGCCAGACACATCCTATGAAGCCGTGGCGTTTGACACTATCCAAGAGCTTGATCTCCTCATATGGCATGATGTTCGCCATGGACAACTACCTATCGCGTGCGGCTACGTACGAAGAACTCAATGAATTCCACTCATCTGAGTACCTAGACTTTCTGGGAACCGTACAGTCAGAGCCCACACCACGGGACTACGACAGTCAAGACGACATCAAGTTCAGCTTAGGGGGTAGCGACTGTCCCATTTTTGAAGGTCTTTACGATTATGCTTCAATGTCAGCAGGAGGCTCGATAGATGCTGCCCGTAAGATTTGCAATGGCCAGAGTGATATTGCCATCGCATGGGGCGGCGGTCTCCATCACGCCAAAAAGAATGAGGCTTCCGGATTTTGTTATATCAATGACATTGTGCTAGCTATCCTGCAACTACTACGGTACTACCCCCGTGTCCTCTATATCGATATCGATGTGCACCATGGAGATGGTGTTGAGGAAGCCTTCTGGAGCAGCGACCGTGTCATGACATGCTCATTTCACAAATGGGACCCTAACAACTTCTTCCCCGGAACTGGAGCCATCGATGACAACGGTCCGAAGAGCGAGCACAATCCAGGTGCTCATCATGCCGTTAATGTCCCATTACTTGATGGTATCACCGATGACCAATACAAGGCACTGTTTCAGGACGTTATTGGTAGTATCGTGCAAAAGTTCCGGCCTAGTGCTATCGCGCTACAGTGCGGTGCCGACTCTCTCGCCGGTGACCGTCTCGGTCGCTTTAACCTACAAGTTCAAGGCCATGGTGCCTGTGCCGAGTATGTCAAGACACTCGGTGTTCCCGTCATCATGTTTGGCGGTGGCGGTTACACGCCACGAAACGTTGCGCGAGCCTGGGCCTATGAAACATCAGTAGCTATCGGCTACAACGAAAAAATCAAGGAGAATGCCATCCTCCCTACCCATACGCCATGGCGCAATGAGTTCCGGCAGGATACTCTGTTCCCGACAATCGAGCAGATTCTTGGTGAGCCGCGTCAGAATAAAAATACAGCAAAGAAGCTCAACGATATCGTTTCTCATATTAAAGAGCAGCTTCGGTTTGTAGAGGCGGCCCCAAGTGTCCAATTCCGAGATATCCCTCCAGGTACGGACGCCATGCGAGATGAAGTCGAGGCAATGATGTCAGAGGAAGGTGTTGAGAAAGACGATCGTATCCGGAAACGCAAGGAGAGATCAATCGGTACACCAATGGAATTGGTATAGTACCATTTTCCGACATACAGAATAATGAAGTACAATGTACCACAAGTAAAGTGAGTCAATACTATCACGGTCCACGAAAAGTTCTAGTTCTGTATCCTCAATATAATTACATAATATAATGTGTCGTATCTGTATTTACCTAAAAAATTTATAGCTACATAAACTTGATGCTCCTATTTCTTTTCAGCAACCACTTACCATTTTTGAATCTTGTGGTGTCTCCTAGTATCACAATCTTTTATCATATCGTTATACTTCTATGTATCATTAGGGTTTAATAACCCTTTAATCACTGTTCTGGTAGATGGCGGCGTTGACCTCGTCTTCTAACAACTTGCGCTTGATTCTGCGCACACTGACACCAACAAAGCTGACAAGAACAAAGCCTAGCACGACGCCAATAGTCACAAGAATTAGGTTCACGGGAATAGGATTACCGTTGAAGGTATGGTGGAAGAGGTAATCTAAGCCAGAACCGCTGAAGTTGAACAGACCAGCCAGGCAGATGATAGTTCCATAGACGGTGCCGAAAGTGGAGAAGCCGAACACTTTGGCGGTATAGTCGCTGACAGCTGTGTAGTAGAAAGGGCGGTAGAGCACGAACAAGGTAACACCAAGATAGGCAGCGGGAACCGAGGATAGCATACCCAAGACACCGATAGTGGTAGCAACACCAACGAGGGTTGTGAGCACAACTACGGTAGAGGTATTATCCAGGAAGACACCAATGAACGGAATAGAAATGATGCCACCGAGGGGCAGGGCGATATCAAAGAACTCATTGATGGCCACAGCCTTCTCGTGATCGCCAAAGATGGCCTCGTACTGGGGACGAATGGTAGCGACAAAGTAGTTGATGCGCGTCATCTGAATGACAGTAAAAGCGCAGATGAGGATAAACCAGGGCGATCGGATTTGCTCCAGCGCTGTGTTTGTGTGCATGACGCCCCAGACACCAGAAATTTCATTTTTGCGTTCCTCACGCTTTGCCTGGCGTCCAGCCTTAGGATCGCCGAGAAGTTGTTCGATATCCGCCACAACGCTCTCCCGACGCACGCGTTGCTCGTCGCGCAGAAGCGCCGTGTGTTCATCGACCTGGTCTTCGAAAGCCTGATCGATAGCAGCTTCAGCTTCTTCAGCCACCTCGACGAGCTCCCCGACGGTCTTGTAGCTCTGCTTGGGTAGCAGGAAGAGCTGTAGGAGCACGATGATGGCGGGTACGGCGAGGTAATAGGTGAAGAATTTCTCGTGGCCAAAGGTACCGATACTGCGCTCGTACATGACGCGGTAGCCGAGGAATAGCGCCGAGCTGGCATCGAAGGCTCCCGTTAGCAGGGCAAGCACGAGGCCGGAGTTTCTCGGAAAGGCGTTGCTTAGTTGAAAGGCGGAGATGTAAGTGAACGGACCGCCGAGGGCGAGGAACATGTAGCCGAACAGGAAGCCGTCAAAGGGCACGGTCTGGGCGTTGGCTAAGATGCTGGAGCCGATGGCCAAGAACATGGCGCCGATAAGGCCACACACACGTGGGCCGTAGCGGTCAAGAATGGCGCCGAGGGGCAACGCAGCCACATTGGTGCTGACGGCAGCTATGGTGAACATCATGTTCAGGTGAATCTCGACACAGGTATCGACATCTTCCTCGGGGACATCGCCATCGACAGAGCAAAGCTCACGATAGGCGCCCTCCTGTTTCAACACGGGCTTTAGAGCAGCATAACCAAAAACAACACCGGCGGCAACTAGACAGTAGCAGACGGTGGCAAAGACTTGCACTAAAGCAATGGATGGGGCGTTAGTAAACACTGGGCTATTGCGACATAATGTTTCTCTTCGTTACTTACAGATGCGAATCCACTTGGGAACCTCGAAGGCGCCTACAGCCTGGATATTATCCTGCTTGGTCACTAAAGCAGGCACTGGGTTGAAGTTTAGCTTGCGCGAGCGGGTTGAGGCGATCGAACTGCGGCGCGACGACCGAGCAGAAGGCGTGAAAGCGAAGGTCTCGAGAGAGCCGACTCGCTGCATGATGACTGAAGAGAGATCAACAAAAGAGGAACGAGTATTATAGTAGTGACTGTAGTCTGGGAATATTCCCTAAATCGCCCTTCTATAGCTTCAGCCAATAGTGAGATACAGGTGATGCGAAGAGACAAGCGACAAGAAGGCGATACAAAAATAAAGCTGACGGAGGAGAGATAGAAGAGAGAGAAAAAAAAGCGACAGTGTTTGTTGCTCAGGGCTCCCTAGGCCGTTGAGGGGTTGATATAGAAGGTAGGATATAAAATTCAAGGATGTTTTCTCAGCTTTGTCACAACTACTAGAATCAAAATAAAAGAATAAAAATGCTGACTGACGATGAGAGAAAATTCAGAGGTTGAAAAAAAAAAAATTAGAAGAGGCAAAATAAATAGTCAACGATCTGCTTTGCATTAAAGAAAAAAAAAATTAATAAAAAAATTAAAAAAAGATAGCTAGCTCTTCTCAAGTTTCTCCAAACAGTTCTTTGGAGAACGTCAAAAAGCCATATTGGCAGTGAAAAATATGAATTATCAGATATAAACTGCAACTATAGCCCAACTAAACAATAAACGGGCGTTGATATTGCAGTCTTACTTCTCTTCCCTTAGTTGAGATAGTGTTTCTCAAGAGGAAACAAGACTTATATATCTTGAGTAGACGCTAACTTGTCTAATGAAATGTCACTGGGAGATAAGAACTTCCAGATATCCGCAAGATTAAGGTCGATAGTCAGTAGTATCATCAAGCGCAAAAGCTGAAGATGGGAGAAAAGTATTGTTTTCTACATTTGAGCGTTTGGGAACTTTGACGGATACAGATAAAGCTTTTTATATAGATTACAATATTGGTATCCCGGATAAAAACACTTGAAACAATTTTTTTGCTCCAATCTTAGCCTTTTTTTTCCTCCTTTCTTGGTTTAAAGCTGAAGTTTTTCCTCCCTTAGAACGAGACTGCAACCAAACCCAATTAGTGTTTGTATAATATTACACACCGTGTCATCGGTATATAATGCCAATTGCTTACAGTTCTACACAGTGCGTCTGTGTGCAGTAGGTGGCGGCAGCCGTACAGCTTAGGCGAGCTACGCAAGGCAGCCCAGATTCTGGACCATTCGTCATATCTATATGTAGTACTGAAACTAGTGGCAAGCTTTAGTGGGATAAGCTCTATGAATTCTATAGATTTCCATGTAAATAATCTCCAACGGATCTTTCCTTGGAGAGCGTCTTCATTCAAGGATTTTTAGATTCAGAGCGGTGTAAGTCGTCATGCCAACAGTGTTAACAGGCTAAACATCAGAGATAAAGCTGTGTAGAATCAAAAAGCTCGATATGTGCATTTATTACTTGGTATGGATGAAGATATGTAGAACAAATCTTGACTTATCTTGAGACGCTTCTGAATACCTAAAAGAACTAGTCTTGCATACAAGATATGCAAAAACCCCACGCACGCGGCTCACTATCAAAAAGAGTTTCCGGTGCTTTGCTCGATATCAGAGAAAATGAGACTTTTTTTTCTTTATAACTGAGCTAGCCCGTATCGTTCTTGGTGGCCAATGGTCTGGCTTCAATGTATCTGTTTATCTACAAGTATGCAGTTATTTATCACGCCATATATTGGAAGATGGAAGATATCTAAGAGGCAATAGATCTTGCATACAAATTACGGAACGAGAGCCACTTATAAGGCTCGGATAACCATAAATCTACGTTATCGGCATTCCATTGTCTACCGACCTTCCACATGGCAGCTTATTGCTCAACTAATATAGATATCAGACTCATTCGAGAGGGAATGTATAGAATGGGTGTAAGTCAGCCTTTTGGTATACAAATATATAGGTTTTCTTATTTTATCTGCTTGTTTGAGCCCATTCACTTGCATATCTTTTATTCCTTTGCGCCAAAAGTCCATCTTAATCCGCCGGAACACGATGTTCTTGCGCCCTTCACTATGTAGGACAGCCTTCACAAAGCTTTTTTTTCTTTTCTTTTGGCAAGCCCTAAAGAAATAAACCCTACCACGTTGCTATTTGCTATTTGTTAAACTTATGAGAAAGGGTTTTTTTTTTCAGTTCTAAGTCTTCTTCTTGCATCCATCATATTTCCTATATCTCTAAGTATCATGGCTTTTGTTTTCATCATGTTCGAATCCTCTTCTCCCTATTCACCGAAATGAACCACAAACTTCTTATCTTCACTTTCGGACTAGTTCAACCTACTCACTAAAATTTTCGCTCTACTCATGTTACCTTTCATTGCTAATATATTCAAAAAGTCTTAGTAAACAAATAACTATACTATAGCACTACGCCGGGCTCCGTTGTTTCTTTGCACAAGCGTGCGGACACTACCGCTTTTTTTCTCTCTAATTGTCCAACATCTATTCCAATAGTTTCATTTTTTTTTTTCTTTTTTTCGATCTCTGTTAGATTCTCCGAAGTCGAGAAATTTAACATAACTGGTTCTGGTGTTATGTAAGCTGTCGAATCTCAAGTCTTGGTCGTCAAAGTCTAGGCCAAGCCATGCTACATATATCGGCATATTCGTCTCCAATGTCACCACATGATGCAATCGTCAGATATCTCCAATATCAAAACAGAGAATAGGCAAAAAAGACAAATCACAGTGGAATAATTATTATGTTCTTGTTGTGTTTTTGTAACCCGAGTTGATCTGTTTGCGTACGACTGATATCTACATGTACACTTTCTCTTACACATTGACTGGCTGGAGTAGCTTTTTTTCGGCTTACTCTATTCAAATCACAGTCTGTGGTTATAACCTTGTTGAAAATCTAAAACCCTTCCCCAATACCGTCCAAAGCTTCCTAGCCTAGATATATATGTATTTTTGACAATCTTGTTCATGATTTTTGGAAGACAAACTCATTTGTCAATCCTGAAGTCAGGACACCGCCTAGTGGTGGAACAGGCGAGTAGGCTGGTGGACAAAGGTGATGCCCAGACCCTCGGCAGTGGCGAATACCAGCTCGTCGTTCTGGCTACCGTTAGGGGCAGCAATGTACTTGACACCGGTTCTGGCGGCACGGTAGACGTTGTCGGTGAAGGGGAACTAGAAAAGGGATAACAGTTAGTATTTCTCTACTCTTATCTCGCACATAAAGTCAGTGCTAAGGAAGGCTTAAACTTACGAAAGCATCTGACGACACAGCAACGTCAGTCAGCTTAGACAGCCACTCGCCACGCTCAGCCTCTGTGAAGGCAGCAGGAACAGTCTCAAAGACACCCTGAAAGCTCTCCAGCTCAGGGCCACCCTTGGGCAGCTCGCCGGAGACCAGCAGATCGATGGCGTTGGACTTGTCGGGCCGCTTGGTGCCCTTCTTCCACTTGATGCCCAACACGCGGGGGTGGAAGCGGAGCCACCAATTGTCGGCCTTGTCACCAGCCAGACGAGTGCAGTGGATGCGCGACTGCTGACCAGCACCCAGACCGACGACCTGGCCGCGGGTGGCGTAGCAGACGGAGTTGCTCTGAGTGTACTTGATGGCAATAGTGGCGATGGTTAGATCGCGCAAGGCCTCCTCGGACAGAGAGGCACCCGACTTGGGAACGACAATGTTGGAGAAAGAAGAGGGTGAGATGGCAACGTTGTTACGGCCCTGGGTCAGGTTGATACCGTAGACGGTGCGAATCTCCTGTGGTTCGGGCTCGTAAGCCTCGTCGATCTGCAGAACTAGGTAGCGGCCACCCTTCTTCTTCTTGAGAATCTCAAGAGCAGCGGGCTCGTAGCCGGGTGCGATGACACCGTCGGACACCTCCTTGGAGATGATCTTGGCAGTGGGAAGATCAACAACGTCGGACAGAGCAATCATGTCACCGAAACTGCTCATGCGGTCAGCGCCACGGGCACGGGCGTAGGCCTGGGCCAGACCAGAGTTATCGATGCCCTCGATATCCTCAACGAAGTAAACCTTCTTTTCCTCATCGGTCAAAGGCAGACCAATAGCAGCACCGGCAGGCGAGACGTGCTTAAAGCTGGCGGCGGCAGGCTTGCCCAGAGCCTTCTTGAGCTCCTTAACCAGAGGCCAAGCGTTCAGGGCATCCAGCAGATTGATGTAGCCCGGAGAGCCACCCAGAACCTTATAAGGAATAGGACCGCCCTTAACAAAGGCCGAGGCAGGCTTCTGGTGGGGGTTGGCACCGTAGCGCAGAGCCATGTGGTTGGAACCATCGGCGTACTGCTTACGGAAGTAGCCGGAGATGGCGGTATCGTAGTTAGCGGTTGACTCGAACGCCTTAAGGGCGTAACGGTTGCGCGATTCCTGCGAGATGCCGCCAGCGGACAGCTCGCTCAAGAAACCGGCGTAGTCCTTGGGGTCGCTCAGGATGGTGACACGGGCGTGGTTCTTGGCAGCGGCACGCAGCAGAGTAACACCGCCGATATCGACCTCCTCGACAGCCTGAGGGATAGTGACGTCGGGCTTGGCAATAGTCTCCTCGAAGGGGTACAGGTTGCAGACAACGAAGTCAACCTTGTTGATGTTCTGCTCAGCTAGGTCCTTCTCGTCAGAGGGTATGTTGCGGGCCAGAATACCACCGTGAACCACAGGGTGAAGGGTCTTGACACGGCCACCGAGCATCTCGGGAGCCTTGGTAATGGCGGAAACGTCTCTATACGGCAGAGCAACACTAGTTAGTAACGCAAATTCCTAGAGGCGCAAGTCTTGTAGTACAGCTTATACCAGCCATACACATATATAGCAGTTGAAACATCCAACATAGACCTAGATAAAGATAGGCGCGCACTTACTCAACAGCGAGGCCAGCCTCACGGATCATCTTGGCCGTACCACCGGAAGCCAGGATGCGGACATTGTTGGCAGCCAAACCCTTAGTCAGGTCCAGTAGGCCGGTCTTGTCATAGACAGACAGGATGGCAATAGGGCGCGAATCAGCCATTGTGTGTATTGTGGTATTTAATGAGGATATAGAAAAGACAAGAACAGAACTGCCAAAGCAAATCAATCGATTACAGTTGGAGCTACAAAAAAAAAAAAAAAGGAGAATAAAAGAGAAATAAGAACTAGAAAGAGGAGACTCGAAAAGCTATACCGACAATAGCAGATAACCTAGAAGAAAAAAGCTTGCCACGCTATTTACTGGGCGGCAAAAGGTAGTTGCAAATATGGCTGTAGCTTCTAACACATAATACAGTCATTGCACATTTCAAACACTGCAGGAGCCATGAAAATCAAGAAAGGTGGGGTTGAAAATTTGGCTCCTGTCGCAAAATATTGCGACTCGATGGTGGGGTAGTTGATGTTAATCGGGAAGATTAGATCGGGGCGACTGCCTGTAGCTGCGATCTTGGTACAATTTTATATATAAGCGCTGTTATCTATGTTTGATTTATTTAGATTACTATCTAAATCACTATAACATATTTGTATATGTAGTGTTATCATCCCAATTTACTTTCCATGGTGTCTAAATGGTAGTTTTTTTCTACCATTAAGGTAGCTTTTCTGATGTCATACTGTAGTATGTCTCAGAGGTACTATTCTGAACTAGAGAAAAAATTTATCAAAATGTTAGCCATCAAGGGAAATTACCGCGTCCAACAGATTGGCTGGCTGGCTGACGGGAAAGGAAGGAAGCGATGGCACCATCACCTTCTACCCGTAATTATCTTTACCAATTATGCGCTTTGTTCCTTTTCCCGCAATCGGCGGCCCATTGGTTGACGATATACATCAGAAAGCACTTTAGCAGTTTCTGAATTGAAAGCAGAAGGTGAGACGAACAAAGATCGGCTCTGTTCATTGTTCATTTACTGTTTGGCAAGTGCATGACTACATCTAAGTGTCAAAATGAAAATAAAGTATATCACATGACTATAATATCACACTCACTACAGCAAAATGATGCATATTCAGATAATTTCGTCATTGTAAATCACCATAAAGCAGAGGCAACGATTTCTTGGTCTATCAAGCTCATCTTGTCTCGAAAATCTTCGCCACCTTTCACTGTGGCGTGGACGGTGTAACAAGACATGGTTCAATCAATATAATTGTACGGCAAGATATTAGAGTTAAATTATTAGTAGTTTACACGAATGCTATAGATACAAACATCACTTTCCCCAAGTCCGAACAGGTCCTAGGCCACACTTATCCTTTATACAGAGCGAGAGAAAGAGAGAACATCGAGATCATACAGAGTCATTGTGCTACAGACCACTAAGAGAAGAAAATAAGAAGAGCCAAAGAGATGGCATCAGTAATCATCAGTTAGAGGATGGAAATAGCACATCACATCAAAACATATGAGAGACGATCAACATAGATCAACAGAAAATTATACAGCTGATAGAAAGTAGTAATGAAATATGTTTTTCTTGAGCAAAAAAAGCATTTCGATATTCAGATCCCGAAACCTCAAACTCCCTCCCTCGATAGATACAAAAGAAAAAGTGGCACATCTTAGACATAGGAAATACATAAAATAGGGAAAATGGAAAGCTATAACAAGGGTAGAAAATATAAGTAGGGTGAGAAGAATAGAAAGAGAATAAGATAAACAACTAAAATGAGAGATTCATGATTTTCACACATAAGTTATCACGAGAATATGTACAATCACTCACGCAGACCATTGTCACCGGTATATAGTATGGATAGTAATAGACACATGTCAAACAATATACCAGACATGAACAATACGAAGCATGAGAAAAGACTATATCACATTCCAGTAGTAATAAATGCGTTCAGAATATGAACCACGAGCATCCAAGAGGTATCGAAACACATCGACATGACCATGTGTATGTCGACGATAAAAAAAGAAAAATAGAAAATTGGGGGTAAAAGAAAATATAAAAAAAGGGTTTGTACGAAAAGACTTGACTTAACAGCCATGATAGGGAAGTTTAAAGGGTTTTTACGCATCAGAAATCGGAGTGGCTATAACAAAGGAAACAAGAACAATATTATGTGCCGCTAGGGAACTGCATGCGCTTAATGAGTGAATTTGCCCGTTCCTTTATAGTAGGGCACATAAAAAGCGATCCCGATGTTATGACGACACCTCAACACACTAAAGAGACGCTCTTATTTACGAGCTGTAGAAGCGGATGGTAGCGGTACCGCCATCAGCAACAGCAGTCTAGAAGATAAGAGTTAGTATAACAGTACATTAGTGGATATAGGAATCAACTTACGGTGCAGCCGCTCGAGGAAACGGCATAAGAGCCGTCCTTGAGGTAGCAGTCGACGCTGACGTCGCCAGTAATCTCGATGTTGAAGTCAAGGTCAGCATCGGAGGTAGGAGTGTTGGGGAAGATGGACAGGTAGGTAGTGCCAGTGGAGTCCTTGCCAACACCGATGTTGACAGGAGCCCAGTTACCAGCACCGGTCGGGTCGCTGGTGGAGGTCCAGACGCAGGCCTCCTCAACGGAGTAACCCTTCTTGTTAACGTAGTACTGAGCGGAGGTGTACGAGCCTTGCCAGACATAGTAGCTGGACTCTTCGGGGTTGGTCAGAGCAATCTTGGCACCGGCAGCAGCAACAGCGGGGATGGTCATGGACTCGGTACCGGGGTAATCGGTACGGCAGGTAGAAACCTGCTCGTCAAGGTCGTTCTGGATGTAGACGCCACCAGCACCCTCGGTGCACAGAGTGTCGTAGTCAGAGCGAGATAGCTCCAGGTAGCCGTCGGAGTTGCAGTACAGACCACCGATGGACTGACCAGTGGAACCCTGAGCAGAGGGCCACTGAGCCTTCTGGTAGCCGACGGGGCAGGCGTATGAGCAGAAGGAGTTCTTGGTGCAGCCACCGGAAACAGCAGTCTCGATGTAGGAGATGGAAGAGTCGCCGGGGTTGTAGTTAGGAACATTCTGGATACCGGTCCAGCCCTCTAGGTCAAGGTAGCTCTGGGCAGCAGCACCGTAGTCGCTGGGGAAGGTGGAGCAAGAAATGGTGCCGTTGGGGAATGAGGCGTTGATGCCGGTGCCGGTGGAGCTGGATGAGGTGCCAGTCGAAGTAGCAGCTGACGAAGTCTTCGTGTAAGCCGTGGAGGACGACGAGGACGACGAGGACGAGGACGAGGACGAAGCCGAGGTGGAGGTAGAGGTAGAGCTGGAAGAAGACGAAGTGTAGGCCTCCAGGAAGACAGCGGCGGAAGACGAGGTAGAAGTCGAAGTAGTGGTAGGGCTGGCATGAGTGGGAGTGGACTCGCCAACAACGACGTAGTCGCCCCCGGCAATGCCGGCGGCAGCAGCGGTAGCGTCGATGACCTGACCATCAACAACGTAGACGGTTTCGGTAGGACCCTCAACCCACGAGGTGATGGTGGGAGCGCGCTTGGCGAAGAGACCACGCTTGTGAAGGTGCTGGTGACCGTGGGAGTGAGCAGCATCGGCCAGACCTGCGGCCGCAACGGCGAGAATGATAGCGTGCTTCATCTTGATAGAGAGTGTAAAGAGATCTGAGACGACGGATATGCGGTTAGCAAGGATATAGAACGAGAGTAGTACGGAGGCAGAGCCGTGATCGGAAAGAATGAAGCAAGCCCAAAAAAAAAAAAGGAAGAGAACAAAATATTGCCAAAGTACAGGGAAAGAAAGGTGGTAGAGAAGATAGAAGCAGACTAGAAACCATGGATGGTCGTGATCAAGGCATTATATTTCTATAACATGTTCCCCCCATGGACGCCACAGTGCAAGGTCGTTCAGGGCTATCCTCTGATTTTTGTTATTTGGCAGACGGTCCGGTCAGGTAGCAATACAGAGAACAAACTAAGGCAAAATGTAGTAGTAGTATTGTTCAATCCTCCGTGTTGGCTGGGCACTTGCTTCGCTTAGAAAAATCAGAGAAAGAGGCAAATCAAAGCTGTCAGATTGCACAGGGGCCGCTCGGACCCTTCCTGGCACTGTTTCTTCGGGCCTGGAAGATGCATATGCAGGTTCATATGATAGTGAAGCTCCTTTCTTGTGGCAGGCAGTTGTGAATTTTTGCGGATTATAGGGCAAATCAGACGAGACATAGAAAGGACAAGAGAAGAAAAAAAAACTCACACTTTTCTTGCGTTAAAGAAAGTGGTTTCAAGGCCGTGAATAAATGGTGCCGAAAGATAAAATCGGAGCGCGGATGCGAGAATAGAAATTAGAGTCGCCTGGAGATATCGAGGGTTTTGAAGAGTCAAATGAGTGTGGTAGAGAGGACAGAACTCTCAGTTGGATGCAGGGAACCTCAGCAAAAGAAAAGAAAGCTTGGATGGAGCGAGCCTGAAGAGAATCAAGAGGAGGGAAAGAAGAGAAAGAAGAAGGGGAAAAATAAGAAGCAAGTGAAGGGTGAGATCGAGTGGTTTAATGGGATCTGACTAGAGGAGGCCTAAGAGAGTTTCCAGGGGAAAAGGCCTAGCAAGCAAGCAGAATAGATGGGGGTGTATTGGGAGGGGCGTCTATGTAGACGTATACTATAGTAGTATGTACGTTATATTACATTACATTGTAACTTACAAGACATAGGCACGATCAATCTTGAGAGATGCGCCTAATATTGCACCAACAACCACTAAGAGCCGCTAGGAGAGGAAGATGAAGACGTCGTAAGGGTTTGACTGCTAGTTAGCGCAGGGTCTTCTAAAGTATAGCACGCTAAACCAGCCAGCCCTTTTCTTTCTTCTTTTTTTTTTTTTTTTTTTTTTTTTTTTTTTTTTTTGTTTTAGTGGTATCTTCCATTCAATGTTCTCAGTTAGTTCACCATTGGTATTATTTGTCTTTTTTTCTTTTTCTTTTGCCTTCTCTATGCTTGACTTGAACCTTGCTGAGCTCGCTCTATTAGCCTCTATTAACCCTTACAGTGTATGTTACAGTACACGCAAACTGTCCGCAGTCTGGTACCTTGCAGGAAGGGGGACACGTAAACCACCTCTGATTGGCTGGCAACTATAGCAGCGCCCCACCAGGAGATCCAAATCTCACTGTGGCCCCTTTCCTACGGCCAGAAGGAGCCTTATCCAGAAGCAGAAAACCACGAGCGGCCACCCAATCAGAGTTCATCCTTGGGGAGTGTAAGTGAGATTGCAGACAGCACAAGAGTCTGGGGGACGTCTTGCAAGCACGCCTCCTCTAGGCGAAATTGAAACTCAAGGCGCGAGGTTGCAGTTCAGTTAAGCACAGTTAAAGCATGTAGAAGACAGAAGCTGTTAGTAGAGAAGAGCAGCGGCGTCTGTTTACAACTACAGTGCTAGTTCTGGCTAGGTTTCTCTCGTCGGAGTCTCCAGTAGATACAATGAATGCTCGTTCCTTGCTGTTCTTTCCTATTCCTCTCATCTCTGCGGTCAGAGTGCCAATACTGACTAGTCGTAAATTGCGCTCCTCTAGTCTACTGCCCATTCAGAAATCCACTAGTATCTTTTCTCCGCTGCCTACGAAGGAGGCGGGTGTTGTCCCGTATGGCCTGTCTTCTTTCGACTCCTCCTTCGTCTTTTGCTCTGGTTGATGTTTGAATTAATCATTGCTGTACATATGTACGTGTAGTGGTCAATCCTTTTTCTTCTTCCTTTTATCAACTTATTCTTGAAGCGGCCAGGGACACACCCCTTCCCTTTATGTAGTCGTCTACCTGTTTTGTCTCTGATCATCGTGAACTGCTATGAGTACTTGCTTTGACTGTCACTTTTACCCTTTGTGTCAGTTTCCTCACTCATAATATATGTACAATTACACAGTTACTCAAATGTTGTCGTAGGCGTCGTCGTCCTGATTGCTCGAGAACCAAACATGGGACATGCTTTCTTGGCGCTTTAATCGTGTGCTTCCCTGGCTCTACATGTACCTGTAGAAGCAGGCTCTAAAAGAGAAGGGAAGGGGTTCTGAATTGAGAAGAGAGGGCGCCATGGCTGCGCTGGCCTTGGGTTGCTGTCTCGCGTAATTATCCATTTACACAACTACTTAGCATTGTAGTAGTACACAGACCCAGAACCTGGTATATGCTGGAAACATTAACTAACTCTCCTCGAAAACTGAGCATCGTCCACCAACTATCCGCGCCGTCGTAAGTCTTGGTAGCGCTGGGCGGCTGTGTCGTCTCGGATTTTCCGAATTGGGAATGACTATATGTCGATACCATGATCGGATGCCAAGGAGAATATGTCGGAACAAAATGATAGTCCGTATATCTGACAGGCAAAACAAACAATTTCAAACTACATATACATGTACGGCTAGTTTTCTCACATTCTCTCATCTCATATGAATTCAACTTACTTGCTTTTAACCAACAACTGCTTTATTACCAATAGAATCAACTGAAACCGCGTGGGTATATATCGAATGCGGCGTCCGCTACCAACTTCGATATGACCCTTTCTCTTGGCTTTTTTTCTCTTTCATTAGATTCTATAGGGGTGACGAGTGTCAAGAAAGGGAGAAATCACTTCTTGTTATCAACTTTTAAATGGTTCCGTCATCTCATACCACATATTACAACAATATAGCCATCAAGAACATAGCCCTTCCAGAATTGTCTTGTTATACGGGAGAAATGTTATAGCCGTTGATATCCCAAGACTACGCTGGAATTTAATGCTTGTACCCTTTATTTGACTATTAGAAGCGATTTAGTTGCCAGGGACAGCATCACAGTTCTAGACTGTCAAGACCGACTAAAGCCAAGACACCATGCTTTTGTTCCAGAAAAATGTATCCAACGGCTGTTTCCATCCATGACTAAGAAGGAAAAAAGCTTCACTATGTGTCTAGACATTCTAGACATGACAATGAGCCACTGATTTCTCAACGTTAGCACAAATCTAATGATATTCTCTTAAATGGCGTGAGAACCATGTTCTACTATGATCTCGATGGCGTTTTTTCCTTCTTTTATTCTTATTTTCTTTACTCGGCAGATGAGAAAGAACAGCTGTTATTGTTCACAGAATGTTCGATGTCAATTATGCCTCGTATAGAACGATAACTACATAAATTCACATGACTAGCTACAACATAGAGTCGTATATAAGCACCTAGTTCCTAGTTTGGGGCTAGGCCATCTCATATATGCACGCACCATCATCAGCTTATAACCCGTCTTAATGCTTAAACTTAGAGATTTTTCCTTATGGCCTACATTTTCTATGTTTGTTAGGTTCTTAGCTGTATGGTTTATAATTAAATAATCATGGCAAGTCTGTGTTGTATACTTTGCATTACCTGTGCTGTCCTTCATTACGACCAATTGCTCCGAACTTTCAGAGACGAACCCAAAGACAAACTCTTATCCATATATACGTAACTACATGTACATATATAAATGATTTTTGGAGTAAAGGGATATTCTGAGCTGATGTCTGACTACACTCCTTTTGTTTTGGTTTCTCTTATCTATATTCTACATACTATGATAGATCAACTCTGTGTAATAGTCCACAAACTCTGCATACGTAGTGCTACAAGATATAATCTCCTTGGTTCCAGATTTGTCTTAGTCATAAGGCCAACCTTACCTTACACATACCATAGAGCAGGATTAAACGCCATGACGATGACGATTCACCGCTGCAGTCGGTCATGCAATGTCAACAAAACGACGCAATCTGGGGTGTTATTCTTCCCGACATCCCGCATCTTTTCCTTTAGACAGAAAGATAGGTGTGTTTACTTGAGATATGCCTATTTTGATATATCTTTAATCCCATACTCGGGCGTATGTAATGATTGAAGTAAGGCCATGCTTGTGATAACAAGTAAAAAATAATTATATGTATAGTCCATGTTTGGTGGCTTAGCTGGTTTTCCTGAGAGCATAAGTCTTTCCATTATATAGCGTATTGTAGAATTTTGCTGTTTGCTCAACAAAATGTATAGAGGCACCTAAGCCCAGGAGTACTGCCTGTCATATAGGGGCCTTTTCTCTTCTCAGTGATCTTTATAGCTCTCTCTTTATTTATTAGTAGCTTTGCACAGCCTCTGGGATGATCTCAACAAGCGACGACAGGCCTCCCTCTGTACATGTAAAAGGTGGTCTGGGCGGCGACTGGTTTAGAAAAAAAAGGAAAAAAAAAAAAGCACATAATTTGTATCTGCGAACAACGGATATTGACATTCTGCCAAACGCTAGGGTTATGCATTAGAAGGTTTCATATCCCTTTATACCTTTTTACCCATTTCAAAAGCCGCCCTTCTCGCTAGAATAAAAATCAAACTTATGTTAACTACATGTAGAGCTGACTAACTAAATGTTAAGTAATGAAAATACTTTACTGATCGATTCCTAGGACCAGCTTCTCCTCGCGCGTGCATAATAACTAGCCTCAGCAGCTCATCTCATCGATTTGTAAAGAAGGCACTTGGAAGCGCTTAATCTGAAGGACAATACTCATGTATATATGTATGTATACTCTACATATGTAGTTGGTTACATGTATTCCCAATATATGTACATATATGCACACCCTCTCCCCTGGCCAGTATATATGATCGTCACTTTATATTTCTTGAAGCAGCTTGGTCGACTTTTGCTTTCCATGCTTTCCTCTATTCTATCGACAGGCTATGTCTGTAAACCATAACAGCTATTACAGTACATGTACGTATGTACTACTAGCACTACTAGCACTACTAAGATCCCTTTCCTTGCTAGGTCTTCCATTCTCCGCGATCTTCCCCCTTCGCTTGCCTGGCTGGTCTGATGCTGAGGTGGCCTAGAACGATAGAAAGTGGATGCCTTTTCTTTCCAAGTTGTACTTTTTTTTTGTTTGTAAATTACATGTATATCTTTCTATTCGGGCTCGGGAACAAGCCTCACTTGATATGAATATAGTGTTGGGTATGATTGAACGAAAGGGCATGAAGTTCTTCAGTCAAGCATCCCGTCAACCATACTTATAGAACAGGCCTTGGAACAACAACAACAACAACAACAACACAAGTAAGTGTATGTTCATGTTTTGTGTTTTGTTATTAATGTTTATTGCCCATGCGCCCTGGAAACTAGCCTATTGACAAGTCTCTGGGTTGAGGGGGATGAAGTAGCCCCTGCATACATATATGTAGTATTAGTACATGTATGTAGGATACAATACATGTGTAGAAAGAACGAAAACTATTTACTATATTTCATTTTATGTGCCTGTAATTTGGCATATTAGATCAGATTCCATTTTCGTCTACTTCTCAGCCTGGCTGTAAACCGAGTGTAGATCATCGATCGTTTAACCAAAAAAAAAAGCCATGATTTTAGTCTTTGATGAAGCACAGGCGGAAATGTTTATTTGCCTGTCATTGATCTTCTGGTTGAATCGGATTAAGTGGCATATATGTATGTATCCTTCTTACATGTATAGCCTTTAGACTTTGATAGTCTAATTTTCTCATGTGATAATGCTATATCCCATCCCTAGAATTTATGATAGGAAGATGCTAACCCCCCCATATTCCCAACCACGAACTTTGAATTCCCACACTGTATTGTCCATTGCCAGTATCGAGCCTACATGGCGCCATACTATGAGAATATGTTTGATTTTATGGTATAACTCGGCATCTCATTCTATTCAAGTCCGTCTTCTCCTGCCAAGCATGGCTAGCAATAGGCAATATCTCTTTCACTACTCCAGCCTCACGCCAAGAGTAGTTGGCAAGAGTTGCTCTAAGAGAGCTGAAGAGGTAAGCTGCACGAGGCTCTTTGTTTTTTTTTTTATTTTTTATAACCATTTCCGTTCTATGTAGTACTAAAGCTTGTCGGATGGTCAGGGCCTTGGTAATATTTCTTGGCCTACAGCGAACCCGCTCGCCTATATCCAAAAAAAAATAACAGATTTATTGCGCTAACCGCAGCTCAATTTTGCGGACATTTCTTTTCCTTGTCAATTATCGTCTTTCCTTATCTATGACTCCGTATCGATTTTGTAAAAGAAAAAAAGATCAGATTTAACGAATCCGAAGTTCAACCTACGATTAGGTTGAAAATGAACAGCCAAGAACGGGTTGTTTGTAGACATCAAAACAAGGGAAACAGACAAAGGATGATAGGGCGAAGTCTAGACTTCGGCTCAGGTTTCAAGACCTGGTTGTCTCGTACAGTGTGTGGTATCTCTGTTATCACAAACAAAAAAAATATATTGTCAAGTCATGTCATTACATGTTCCCTCTTGTGGTCTCTTTGTATGGCTTGATGGAGAGTGAAAATACTGCAAACAATAGGTTTGTTATATGCCTGTGAATCGTGTGTCGTAATAGGGGCAATCTGACCCAAAGATAGAGAAAGAATGCTGTCTCGGCCTGAGTCTAATATTTCCATGGACGATTTTGTCTTGTGACCTAGAATTATATCACTAATAAGAATTGCTGCAAAATGAACGACCGACGTATTTAACAAGTCAGCACTGAATGACTGCAGTGACAATGTCTTGTTCTTCTTTATTCCTCGGTTTTGTTTCCGGATATATCTCGTTTTACATCTATACACGACATATCGTTCTGTTTGCTATCCCTGTCAAATAGACTCCCTTTTCCCTTTAATATATAATGGCTAATTATCACTTTTGAGTACAATGGTCAAATATCTTATCATTGACTACTGCATTTATCAGTGCCCTCTACAGGGGAAACAAAATGGAAGTCTTGGGGTCAGTTGAAAGCTACAGATGGTCAATTACAGTTCGCACTAGAAACAAGTTCTACATGTAAGAACAGCCCGGTGGTTACTATTCAAATAGAAATGGAACATTGGGCGCTCTAGCCGTGATGCTTACAGTTTATATCGCCGTAGAGATATATACTCGTGGTACCCGGCCAACCATTACACTGTGTTTGTTCGTTTTCGAGAAAACCGAAAGAAAAAAAAATACGAATAAAACTATCCAGCAACTGTTAGACACAGACTGGAAACGGATATGGTCCGTGAAGATGGGGGAAGTGTTGGTCATTGCGGTGGAGTTTTGGTATGATCTGAACTTCTACGAGCTCAGAAAATAATATGCAGCTTATAAGACCGCAAGCCGTATTCCCAGCTGTTATTTTTGATCACCGTGTAGAAAAATCAAGGTCTGTACTGTTGGGTCTTGATACGAGCTTTATTGCAAGGCCTAGCTGTACAATATATATATATATATATATAGTTTCATCACACCACTATGAACCGACATTAGGCCCAGACTTTTACTAGATAATGATAAGGTTACCAACGTATCGTCTTTTCTCTCTCTTTTTTTATTTTATTTCTAGGAATGAAGTTGGGGTTTTTTCATTAAAAAAAAAGATATCACGATATATACGCGGGTTGTCTTACATATATATATATATATGATTTTTGGGGGAATTTTCTACTCAAAGTCACATCTGCCGGACTCAAACCAGGAATTGAACGGAGGAAAAGAAAAAGCAAGCATATATGTAAGCTTCACATGCCATTCCTACCAACTACATACAATACATATGTGCATATGTATACAGTATTTCTTACCTTACAAAAAGAGTCTGATCGCTGCTTGATATAGTAACATCGCATATTAAGTTTCTGATATAGCTAAGAGTGCTTTGTCGGCGCAGTCTCAACACTGTCCTCTTGGCCAGGGGTTCACTGGTCGAGTAAATTATAATGCCAGTAGAGACTACCAAGTAATGTTGCATGCACTCGTGTTGTCTAAGCAGCAGGACCAGTAGTATAAGATATAGGTAGGGAACCAGAAAGAATATGCAAGGCCAGATAGATACACATCCCGCCTGGTATTATCAGACGTTTCCAATTCTGTCGTCTCTGGCTGTGAAATTTCGGTGACAAACAATCAATTTGCCACCGTTCCATTCATTAAACCTTGATTTAGTAGTCATATGTGCTGGTCAATCTATAAGATGTTAGTATTGGTCTCCCAGGTGAAGAAAACTTAGATGGTTTTCGGCGTCTCATCCTAGGCTAGCTATAGTGGTCTTATGTCATGTTTCCCTTCTACTGAAAATCACTCTATAAGTACTAGAACAACAAAATAAACCGTATGCGAATGACCGATTGAGTATCAACAATAAGCTAATTCGTTAGGTAAGACAGTCGTGGTACATATTATAAGTTAACATAACAGGCAAACAGAGCCTTATTTTTCTGTTAGCTGAATGTGATGTCTCACTCTATCTATATTTCTCTTATTCCTTCTCGACTTTTGGCAGTTCTTCAGTGGCAAACAACCCAATTGGTGATTTATAGCGTTCTTATCCACCATGTTAGGCACTAGAAATTATAGTGAGACCCTACCAATAGTTTAGTCAGGTACACACAGTGTTCTATAATAGGCCTTCATTGACCATAGCTTTAGGTGACTAATCTCTGCCTAATCCGAGGATTGTTATATCTCTTTTTTAGAAATAATAATGCTGACTAACTTTGTTAGAACAACCCCGCTCACTGACCCTACGCACTAAACCATTTTCTTTGTTGGCTGTCAAGTAATTTTCTCACACAGTAGTTGCAGTGATTAATCGGCCTAATAGATTCTTAGGTTGTTCTAGCCTTGGCAAACTAAACTAGTATTCTGTAAAAATTTGCCGCAATATTTTTTTTCCTTCCTCATCCTATAGTCAAGATGTATATGTTGTTTTCTTTTTTTTTTTTTCAGCATCGCAGAGATTTTACAGAGTTTTCCGTGCATGAAGTGGATATCGTATGTCTTTGAATATTCCCACTTCCACATTGTCTCGGGGACATTCCTGCCTGGAGAATTCCGAGTAAACTTATCCACCTGGCTAATGCACCTTCGATGACTCGGTCTACGGCCCGAAGAGATCAAGAAGAATGTTTCCTTTGTGGCCACAAACGACGCCCGTATGAAGTGCCCGGTGGCACGATCCGAAGGACTCTGGGACCCCACGACTCGCCTGGATATTGGTGGGGATAGAAAGGTCTAGACTATCAAGATGTCTCGATGTGATCTGCAGTAAAATCCCCGACAAAGCTATAGCGTATTAGAGAGTATATGGACTTTTGGTTCAGATGGTAGGAATTGTATGTATACATGTATAGATCTTGTTTACTTGGCCTTATGTCAATGATAAAGTCATGTCGACAAACAAGTATGTATCACTATGAGTACTGAAATACTTGTGTCACTGTTGAACATACATCATGGAAGATGTCGATTTCACTAATACGCTCAACTCTCCATAGTTTCATGTTATCGGTATACAGAGACATCCTAATTGTATGCACTGTAATTTTACCAGGGTTTTAATCATATCTTAGTCGCCAGGAGACTAGAATATGCCATCATGGTATGCTGTTGAAGGACAATGTATGCATCGTGTTCGATATATCACTTGATAGAGCCAATCATGGTATTATGCTTATGATGTAATGATATGAGGCTCAATGTAGATGACATCCTTACTTTTTGGGACTTATACAACTGTGATATACTAAGCCTGGATGTCGTCAGCTTATTGCGTTACTACTGCAAATTGTTGTGTTAAGAAGCATATCTGACTGCCTCTAGTGATGGTAGACGTTCCAAAAAGCTATCGTGACCCCTCCTCTTGGCATCATCTTACTGGCTGAACCGAGAGTTGCTGTACGTATTTGTCTTCACGTCCCTGCAGAGGAGATCTACTTAAATTGATTGTCTCTAAGTATAATTATGTGAAGACGTAGTCTCTCCTGAAGCACGCGATCAAAGAATCCAAAATCCTGAGTGTCAAGGGAAAATAAAAATAAAATAAAAAAATATGACAAAAACAAGATTACCTTAGCTGCATGGCTCGTGACAAACAATTTGACTTGCCCTGTTATACGATCCTCGCTTTACACCGAACAAGTTGACTTATTGTTGGACGAACAAGTATATTCGTATGGAACATTCCACAAGTCCTGTAGACTGAGGAGTTTTATCGTATTGATGCTACGAACCAGATCAGGACGGCAATATGTTTACTGTTGTTTATGTGAGGATTCTTGGTAGGATATGTACGTTCATCAATTTACCGTTTAAGCATTGCTGATCCAAAATGACAAAAGTCAGACTTAGATTGACAGGATAATGCACGAAACAAGGCGCTAATCATCGGTTGGCGGGATTCTGTCCGCGTCAGTCTCATATAACCATCGTGAAAGCCTTCTTTTCTCCTTATTTGTTTTCTCAGATATCCAAGTTTCTTTTGTATCATTTCTGTCTTTCGCATTGTGATGGAACTTGGCTCGTGTTTTTCGTTTTCTCCTTGGACGAACTACAACACAATAACATGTTATAGTCCTAAGTATTTTCTTTACTTTTTATTGTAGCTCCCCAGTCATCTTGTCGTAGCGGCACTAGTAATGGCAAGTTAGTCTTTTCTACTATTCTGTTCATGGAAAGCGATAAACCATCCCTCTGCAACGCTAGAAACGCTCATTTGATTGCGCACTGTCCACGTCACCTTGCAATTCCCGTTCCTCGTAGAATTGCTGTAATTTGAATAGACTCTTTGTTCGCTTGGATGAAATAAGTAATAGTAACTCCTCCTGCTTATTAAGTCGTCTTGATAGCCCCCCATACTGTTCTCACAACTGTTGATATTGTACTAGAAAGAAGATGCTTGTAAGATTTGTGGTACGGCTTGATGAGAAAGATTATAGCATTATAGGCTTGCCTTGGCTGGAAAAGAAACGATACACACCGTTTCCATAGAGCCTGGTCCAATGAATGTCGGTGACAATGCCCTTGACTTTGCATTGTGTCCATGATATCACCAACATCGCGCATGATATTTGCTGATATTAAGTGTGAGAGACAGAGTTGAATCGCACTGGGTGAGCGTGTCTTTAACAAAAACCCTTGGAAATAACCATGCAGAGCCTCTTTTCATAAATGTATGGGAGATCATGTGAAAATGCGCGATATCCGAAACGTCGAACTGTGTATCATAGCCTCACCAAGACTACAATTGACTGACTATACTATCACTATCCAAGCCTGAACCCTGATCTAAATGCGTTGAAGGTGTTGTCCAAAAATAACCCTCATTTAGACTCATCATCATATTCTTTGATATGAGTCTTCTGTCCTGCCGTATATGGACTGAAGATGAAGATGGAAGATGGCAGTTGACGGCCAACTTAGTAACTATCTTCATCGTCTGTTTCAACCTTTTTTCTGGCTTTGCCTGCCTTCTTAGTCGCACCGCCCTTGCTAGCTTTGCGATCGACCTGATCTTGAATCTTTGCCCGCTCACTTTCACCGCTCGCTTGTAATTCTTCTTCGAGATGCTGGAACTCTTTAGTGTCGGGATTGGCTCCGATCAGGCTTTCGAGAAGCTTGATTTCATCGGCCCAGATTTGCTTGTCCTCGACGGTTTTGCCGTCTGCGCCCTTGGAGTCGATTGGTGTTTCAAGAATCATGGGCATGTCGCAGAATGCCTCGTTGTTCATGATTGAGTGGAACGCACGGAGTCCGATGAAGCCAGTGCCGATGTTAGCATGCAGATCACGGTTTGAGTTGAATGGTGCCTTGCTGTCATTGACTGTTTGGGGATTAGGTTAGTGCACTTCATTATGCATGTCGTTATTAGCGACGAAAAAAAGGACGCTGCAACTTACGATGGAAAGCTCGTAGATACTTCATGCCCACAATAAGATCAAACTCGTCAAACGTTTTCTTGAATGTCTCCGGAGTTCTGATATCATAGCCAGCAGCAAATGCATGGCAGGTGTCGATACAAACAGCAATGCGGTCTTTGTCTTCTACACCGTCAATGATCATTTTCAAATCCTCAAAACGACCACCAACGACGTTGCCGGCGCCCGCCATGTTTTCTAGCACAGGAATGACTGTCTTGGTCTCCTTGTGTGCCGCGTTGATCCGATCCGCGATACGCTTGCATGCAGATTCCATGCTTGCACCACCTGTGCTACCGGGATGGAAGTTGTACAACAAGATACCCAGCTCATCACAGCGTTTTAGGTCGTCAAGAAAGCTGGTGTATGCTTGGTCGCCCTTGGTCTTGTCGGCCTGTGCCAAGTTCACGAGATAGGAGCCGTGGGGTAGCACGTGCTTACATGACTTGTAGTGACTCTGCTTCGCAGCCGCAATGTATCCGTCCCGGGCGTCCTTGGCTAATGGCGGGTTGTTCCATTTTCTCTGGGATTTGAGGAATAGCGCAAAGGAGTTGGCACCGATGTGAACTGCGTTTGGAGGGGCATTTTGTACACCTGTCGTAATGTTAGTTACTTGTATACAGATATGTTGTTTATATTGAATAAACTAGACCGAGATCGCCTGTTAACTCACCACCGGCGGCACTGATGTGGGCGCCAATGTACATGGCCTTCTTCAGAGCCGTGATCTCTGTGCGGGCAGCAAGAGGCAACATGCTGTTTGTCTTTTCCTTGCTGGCTGCAGACTTTGCTGCGGGCTTTGCCCGAGATTTCACTGGTAGAGAAATCAACTGTGACTTGTCTGGCGTTGGCCGTGGGGCAGTCTTTTGCTTCTTGCTGGTCTGAGAAGGCTCATTCTCAGCATTAGACTCCTTGACGTCGTCATCACTATCTTCAACTTTACGTTTAGATGTGGTGGCGGTGGCAACTGAGCTTCTGGTTGATTTGTGGGGCGCCATGTCTGTAAGATCACAGAGTAAAACTAAATTGCGTATATTCGATGATGGGTGTGCGTGAAATACGAAAAATACCAGCTGTTGGCAAATCAGGAATCTTCAAATCATATATTCTATGGTGATATTATTACTTTTTACGCTCAACGTGCCGATTGCTTACATCATGTTCACCGCGTTGAGACGGACACGGTATCACGTGACAGTAATGAAAGCAATTAGGCAGGGCCCGCTAAAGAGCTTACCTTGAGGCATCGGCTTAGTAACCTGGTAGATTGCCACCAGCATTAGCATTTACACTGCTATATTTGCTGTAAGCTTGTTAGTGCGTTACCGGTTCTGGTGAAACCATCAATGAAACTGAGTACTCTCAACCAAAGAACTTTCAATTGCACGTATAATTGGCTATATAGTCGTACTCATATTTTTGCCCTCGATTAACGTCCCGGTTATTGCATTTCAAATCAAAAGCAATCGTCGTCATTCTGTTCAACAAGCCTTTTTTTAATATCTCGCTTTTCATTTATTTATTCCCAGTATTCCATATAGTAAACTCTAGCACTGCTATAGACGATCTTGTTCGGATTAATACACTCTATCAACGAGTGGTTTATCACAATCGGCGCATTACGATATCTAGCGCTGCCATCGTTGAACTCGACGCTGCCATCCGACTCTGTCTTGATCACTTGGAATCACCACCAGATAAGCCATGGCTAGTATCAACAAGCGTAAGGCTCCTGCAGCAAGCGAAGGCGCTCTCAAGGCTGGCCGAGTCTCCAAGGTGTCCACCCCGGGAGGCGCAACATCCCGTAGCGTAGCTGAAGACGACGACGATGAGCCCGCCGAGCCTAGCGATCTACCCGAAGATCTGAACAAGGCTATTGCTCGCAACATCCAAAAGTTCGATATCAGTGCTTTCCCTTACAACCTGAGCTCTAGCGTTAATGATATGGCTACTGGATTTTTCGAGCCATCAGAAAAGCGTGACTTCACTGGCCTTCGACTCAAACCCAACCACATAACACTCCCTTTGAGAATCGATGGACTAGGGAAGCTTGTTCTAGAAAGCTTTCACCCGCTTGCGCCACGAGTACAAGATTTCCTCATCACAATCGCCGAACCAACATCGCGACCTCACTTCATTCACGAGTACCGCCTCACAACTCACAGTCTTTATGCTGCCGTGTCCGTCGGATTGAACCCCGGCGACATAATAAACACATTGGACCGCTTCCTGAAAACGGAGATGCCACCAAATGTTCAAGAGTATATTTCTTACTGTGGACGCAGTTATGGTAAGGTGAAACTAGTTTTGCGTAGTAACAAGTACTATGTTGAGACCACCGATGCCCAAGTTCTTCAAATTTTGCTCAAGGATTGGGAGATCAACTCTTTCAGAGTCCAGGGTGCCGAAGAAACGACCACTGTGGCTCAGAAAATGCCCACGCTGGTAATTGCTGGTACCAAGGATGCTGCCGGTGTTCGTGAAGCTCAGGGTCTGGAGAAAACGAACAACCATGAGCAAGGAATCCCGACACATTCAGTCGAAGAGGATGATGATGACGATGGCGATGGTCAGGACGTTGTTCACGCTTTTCAGATCAAGGATGAAAAAGTTGGTCTGACTGCACAGCGCTGCCTTGGTCTACACTATCCCGCCCTAGAAGAATACGATTTCAGAAACGATCACGTAAATCCCAATCTCGAAATTGACTTGAGACCCGGAACTCAGATCCGTCCATACCAAGAAAAGAGTTTGAGTAAGATGTTTGGTAACGGACGTGCCAAATCAGGTATCATTGTGTTGCCCTGCGGTGCTGGAAAAACGTTGGTTGGAGTCACAGCAGCCTGCACCATCAGAAAGGGAGTTGTTGTTCTGGCCACTAGTAATATGTCAGCGATCCAATGGAGAAACGAGTTCCTCAAATGGTCCAACATCGACCCAGCTAGCATCGCTGTCTTCTCATCCGATAGCAAAAACGTGTTCACTGGCAACACCGGTATCATCGTGACGACTTACTCTATGGTCACCAACACAAGAGAACGTGCTCACGAATCTGCAAAGATGATGAAGTTCCTGCAAAATCGGGAATGGGGTTTGATGTTGCTTGACGAAGTGCACGTCGTCCCTGCCCAAATGTTCCGACGTGTTGTCGGTTCTATCAAGTCACATTCCAAGCTTGGTTTGACTGCTACACTCCTAAGAGAAGACGACAAAATTGAGGATCTCAATTTCTTAATTGGACCCAAGCTTTACGAAGCCAACTGGATGGAACTTTCTCAAAAGGGCTTCATTGCAAAGGTTCAGTGTGCTGTGGTCTGGTGCCCTATGCCTACAGAGTTCTACGAACAGTATCTCAAGGCCAATCCCCGTAGTCGCTCGCTTTTCTGTGTTATGAACCCGTCAAAGTTCCAGGCTTGCCAGTATCTCATCAAGTACCACGAGAGTCGTGGCGATAAAATTATTGTCTTCTCTGACAACGTATACGCGCTGGAAGTATACGCCAAAAAGCTCATGAAGCCTTTCCTTTACGGCGGAACCAGCAACGCCGAACGCCAAGAGATTCTAGAATTCTTCCGGTCTTCGCCAAACTGTAGTACTCTGTTCCTGTCCAAGATTGGTGATACGTCACTGGATCTTCCCGAAGCTACTTGCCTCATCCAAATTTCTGCACAATACGGTTCACGTCGTCAAGAAGCTCAGCGTCTAGGCCGTGTGCTTCGAGCCAAGCGTCGTAACGAAGAAGGTTTCAATGCCTTCTTCTATTCGCTAGTGTCCAAAGATACGGTCGAGATGTCCTTCTCGTCTAAACGTCAAGCCTTCCTAGTTGATCAAGGCTACGCTTTCAAGGTTATCACACAACTCAAGAACATCGAAAACACACCAGACCTAGCCTTCGCCACACCCGAATCTCGTCGTGAACTTCTACAGAAACTGCTTGTCGATCTCGAGGGCAAGAGTTGGAAGGACGAAGAAAAAGAAGCGGCAGGTTTAGCGGCAGATGGAAACATGTTCTACGGTCCAGATGGAAAGCCTTTACGCAGGGGTGCCGCTCGCCGGACAGCTGGCTCATTGAAAGGCCTCAGTGGTGGTCAAGATATGGCCTATGTGGAACAAAACAAGAGCGCTAATAAGTTACTTACGAAGAAGAAGAAGACTCAAAGCGGCTTCTTCAAGTCACTTGCGCGCGAAAACGAAAAGCGTCGCAAGGGGGAGTAAACTTTTGCGGCTATGTTTGTTTTCTTGATCGCTTTTTTTCGTACTATATACTGTGGCCATCTTTTCTTCGTTTCTTTTCTAAGAAGAAAATCAAAACTTTGGGGAGTAGACAATATGGCATCGTCTACTGACTCTCTATGGATGTTGTTTACATCTTTTTATGATTGTCGGTTTTTTCCTTTTCCTTTCCCTTTTTTTTTTTTTTTTTTTTTTTTTTGGGCTTTTTACGAATATGATACAGCAAGTCATGGACCGGTTTCGCGGGGAAATAGGGTTTTGGTGTATGGATACATTCTTTTGGTATTTGATTGCTTGATTATAATAAAAATGCAAATATCTTTTGATTCTTATCAGAGTATAGCTCGGGTACAATTGTTTGACGTATCATCAACACGTGCTACTATGCATCTGTGAATGTATATGTTGTTGGGTGTATAGCCCTTGTTAGATGTAACCCTTAAGGTGGTACCTCATCCCTGGTTGTTCTTACTCGATTGTCACTCGATTTTGGAGACTAACGAAATGAATATTCCTGTTTGCTAGTCTTGGCTTGTAGGAATAGAAGCGAAGCCTTTGTACTGTATTTTGCGACTAGCGATAGAAACTAAAGTAGCGGCTCGTTTGTGACTTCGTTTATATGTCTTTGTTCCTTTTCAAGGTTGTGCTTTTATATGATATATATTTTCTTTTTACATCAAGCTTGGCAAACAAAAATCTATCAGAAAATTGGAGTGTAGCAGATACAAAGGAGAAGCCCATTCCCCACCGGAAACAGCCGCTAGCCGCCCGGTCGTATCATGATTAGTCCGTGTAAGCAAGGTTTTCGAGAGGTGAAGCTAATTAGAAGCTGAAAAGAGAGGTATTGCCAAGATTTTTTCAGATTGTCATTATCTTCTCGCCGTCGGCATCACACTTATATAGGACTGAAGGATCTATTAAGTTTTCATACTACAGGAACAGAGTATGGCGCAATAAGGATTAATAGTAGGTTATGAACTGCTTGATGATAAGACCGGTCGTGATACTGGCTTACATAAGAAAAACATAGTGAAATCGGGACATAAATCTTTCGTGGTTTTCTCATTGTAGTTCAAGATGATTGTTTGATATTAATTCTTTGGTGTTCTGTTTACTTACATTTTTTCTAAGGCAATCTGAAAGTCCGCACAACGGGCAGGAACGCCGTAACTACCCCGCCAAGACCAAAGTCAGCTTATCTCTTATCGGAAGACGGCACGCCAAAACTATAAGCTGAACACAGTCCAACCACCAGCTTCATTCTTCGCTTCTACTCAGCAACACCTACGATGCCGTTTAGGGTTAGCCTCTCAGACTATTTGGTGCTCCTGCCGTGGATGCCAACCGATCGGCGAATCCACGGACTGCCTGTAGCTAGCATCCGAATCATCCTCTTGTTGATCACCGTCAACCTGATCGTATGGGCCGCCGTAGCCTACCCGCTCCACCAGCACCCGAAGCTGATTGGCAGCGCTGCTCTATCATACTCGCTCGGCCTGCGTCACGCACTCGATGCCGATCACATCTCAGCCATCGACTTGACGACGCGGCGACTGATCGCATCGGGCCAGACACCTGTTACCGTAGGCACCTTCTTCTCTCTCGGCCACTCGACCATCGTGGTGATCACGTGCATCGTGGTAGCAGCCACGTCGGGGGCGCTACGGGATCGTTTTGATGACTTCACCCGCGTCGGTAACATTGTTGGCACGTCGGTTAGTGCGGTTTTTTTGCTGGTGCTGTGTGCGGGCAACATGTGGGTGTTGTATAAGTTGACTACGGGCCTACAGGCGATTCTCGAGGAGAGACGGCAGGGACGCTCGGGAAATGCAGCGGGCTTCGTCGATGGAGAGGGCGCGGCGCGCGAGTTGCAGTTGGATAGCCCTGGGTTTCTCGCGGGCGTGTTCCGTAAGCTGTTCGTCCTGATCGATCGGCCATGGAAGATGTATCCCCTCGGTGTTCTGTTTGGTCTGGGGTTCGATACCAGTTCGGAGATTGCCGTGCTTGGTATTGCCAGTATCCAGGGAATGCAAGGTACGAGTCTGTGGCTGATTTTGATCTTCCCCGTTCTCTTTACCAGTAAGTTTGCTCTATATAATTTGTATACTAGGGTTGCGATACTAACAAGACTCCGTCAAGGTGGCATGTGCATGCTGGACACAACGGATGGTGCTCTCATGATGGCTCTTTACACTAACAAAGCCTTTTCCCGGGATCGTGTTGCTATTCTCTACTACAGTATCGTGCTCACGGGAGTTACAATCGTTGTGGCGCTCTTTATCGGTATCGTGCAAGTTCTCAATTTGGTCCAAAACGTCGCTGAGCCATCTGGCGCCTTTTGGGATGGCCTGTCCAACCTTAGCGATCACTTTGATATCGTCGGTGGTAGCATCTGTGGTCTGTTCTTGGTGGTTGGCGTTGGAAGTATCTTCATATACAAACCATGGAGACGCCGTGCTGAAAGAGATATGCCTGCTCATCTTCGCAGTGATGCTCTAGCACACGAGGTCTCGGATGATACGGAGGCTGCTCTGATTAGTGATGTCGGGCCATTACCGAACAAGACTATCGGGACAACTACTACACAGAGTGTATGACTAAGAGACGATGACGAGCCATGGAAAATCGATGATATTGGAATCTTGAATAAAGGGTTATCTAATATGGAGACATTATGTAATATAAAAACAGGCATACTAACTAGCTATAGACATAAGAAAATAGATTTATACATACTGGGGACTGTACTTATCAAGCAAACATATAGTGATACATCATATACGAGACTTGAGGATCAGAAACCTAACTAGTACTGACATTGAGACTATCCGTGCTGGAAGTTGGAGTCCTGATTCTGGGGCTGCCATCAGATGGCACAGCAGAATGAGATTGTACGGATACCTCGGAGCCTGTGCTAGTTTTATAATACCCGTCATCCTCGCTTTCATCATCGCCATCTTCGGCCTCATTCTGTACTACAAACGTAGGTTTCTGAACCTGATCAGCAATAAAGAGATTCTGCATTTTTAGTGGGATCTCAGTGACATCGCCATCATGGATCGCCACAACATTGACAGATTCCTCGTCTTGATCAACGCCAGACTGACGGGAGCCATTGGCATCAATCTGACCATTGTCTAGATCACGCTCAGGCCGACCCCATTCATCACCATTGGGAATAACGACGCCCATGGACAGCTTAGGGTCTTTAGAACAGACGCGCATACCGATGATACACACGGCGTTCCATCGTGACGGCATACTCGAGCTTTCTTCAGGCTTGAGTAGTCGCTTGGGCACCTTATCAGTGCCGTTTCCAGCTTTATAGGCGCGGACAGTGCTTGGGACTCGAGTGTAATCATTGGAAGAATAGAGTTCGTTCCAGTCGCCAATGGGCGATTCAGATTGGTCGGAGATACCATGGACGAAAGAGCTGCAGCTAGAGGAAGAAGAGGAGGAAGAATATGCGTCAAGAGGAGGTTCAGGCTTTTCTTCTTCTGTATGAGCCTCGTTAGCAGTCTTCTCCTCCAACTTCTTTTCATCAGTCTTAGCTTGCTCAATAGCCTTAGTTTCTTCGGCAACTGCCTTTACTTTTGTTTTCTTTTCTTCAATCTTATTTTCTTTCTCGGCCTTTTCTTTTGCAGCCTTTTCTCTCACAACTTTCCGGTCCTGTTTCCGTACTGCCTGCTTCTTTTCTTTCTCTTTTTCTTCCCGCTTACGTTTTTTTGCATTTCTTCTTATGCTCTTCTTTAGCTTCTTTCACTAGCTCATCAAGTTTGAGTTGATCCTTGGCCTGTTGCTTGGCAGAGATCTTATGGTGAAGTCGACGTCTCTTCCAGGACTTTTGCATATAGTCCATTCTGGACTCTGAAGCCTTCTTTTTCTTCATTAGGTGCTGCGTCTGCTCAGCTTTGGCTATAAAGGCAGCGGCACGTGAATGGGCCAGATCATAGGCTAGGCCGACCTGCTCTAGCTTGCGGTTCTCCCTGCGCTCTTTGGTCTCGGACTTGATGATGTCTTCCACAGCATGGAGCTTCAGGTTTCGAGTGGCCGTTACCATGACCCAAACACTATAGTGGCCCTTGGCTAGGGCTGGGATCTCGACGCTGACAGAGCGATTCATGAGTCGAACGCTATGGCTGCGGCCGATGTAGTCTTCGGCATCTGGGGCATCGACTGGTGGAGGCGGAAGTTAAGGCGGAACGAATACTGGCCGTGCAAGCCCTCAAAGTAGCGCTCGTCCAGTTGAGATAGAGCTAGTATGACGGGCGAGTCAATTGTCAACTCGAAGCGGAATCGCTCTTGGTAGTGAGACTTCCACGGTACATCGGCGCTAATCCAGTGCTGGGCACAGCGCCATTCAGGGTCGCGGAACAGCCGCACACGGCCAATCAGCTGCCACTTCCGTAGGAAATCCTTGTAGCTGATCCAGAAGACGGAGTCTGACCCGAATCTGTGGCCTAGCTCCTCTTGAACCTGCGGCGTCCACTCACGTGATCCATCGGACCAGGCACCCTCCCACAGGCCTTCGCGCACTAGTCCCCACGGGTTACGCAGCTTCAGTAGCCGTTCGCCCGACTTGAGTGTCCGTGTCTCTTGTATGACATATGTGTGTCCCTCAGTGATGCCATCACGGCTACTGTTGCCTCCACCGTCAGTCAAGCCTGTCGTACAACCGAAGACGAACTCCTTGTTGGCACAGGCCAGCTCTTTCTCCCAGAACTCGTCAATGTCGAGAATGTCAGCTGCCAGGAGTCCTGTCATCACATTGCCAGTCATGTCCTCGAGCGCTTCGGCCAGCCAGCCACCGGACAGTGAACCATAGTCGTTGTGTGCCTTGGCGTACGCCTTTTCGAAGAGAGGTAGCCATGTCTCATTCTGGTCGGCGTTGGAAGCAAAAAATAGCGCCTTGGAGCCGGTGTGATATGTCTTATAGTATGTCTCCTCAGTAGTAAGGCCAGCTTCGACTTGATTCAACAGCTGGCGCTGCATAGACGGGGCATCCCAGATCGGCGACTTTAGGAATAAGCAATCATCGATGATGCTATATATCCACTTGCCGTCACGGAAGAACACAAAGCCATATATGCCGATTTCTAAAAGGGAAATAATGATTTAGTAAATGGCAGTTTCAGCTACTTTTTACATAATGTAACGTACTAGTATCGTAAGCAGCACAGATTCGCTGAATAGTCTCCGGCATCGATGACAATCCACTCAGAGCTGCTATTGCCCAGCAGTTGCCCAGAGTGCCTTGCTTGACTTGATCTGGGCTAATCTTCTCCATAAAAGTAGGCTCTGTGAAGATTTCATGTATACGTTTGACAGCCTTTGGCACATTCGCTTCCGCATCACAGAGTTTCTCAGGAGAGATATCAAACTCTTGCTTACGTAGAGGGTTCAATGTATGGCCAATGCTTCTATTTAGATCCGTGCTCTGATCATGAGTTAAGAGTATCAGCAACCACTACTTGTCCTGATATGTAGATATGGAATAGTAGGCTTAAAACTGAAGCCCTATCACCACCTGAAAGGAAATATGAGGTCGGAGACTTACAAGATCCCAGTCACTATCCCGATATCTAGTATTCATTCTCTTGCACTCCTTGATGATGTTTTGTACCCGACGTGCACATTCTTTACGGGCTCGTTCAAATCCAGCGTTGACGCTTTCATTGGCCTGCTCTTCTGGGTAAGCTGGCGGTAGTACGGGGTCAAAAGGTAGTACGGATAGAACCTTGGAGGGACTTCGTTCGGAGAACCGTTCCCAGATGGGATTTACAGCCTTCTGTGGCCTCTTGTATAGAATACTGGGCTTGATTTTCTCTTTCGCCGTGTCTTCTACGACAATGGTCCGTGGATGGCGAGGATCTTCGGATTCTTCCGAGGAGCTATCATCATTCATGATGGGAGAAGTTGAAAGTTTGCTGAGGGTGGGCTCTTAAAAGATATGTAGTAATAAAGTTGCTGAGAAACCAAGAGAAAAGAATGAGCCAGTTAGGCAAGTAGATGTAGCTGACAATGAGGGTTTGAAGTATGAAGAATCAAAGAATAAACTGAAGATCATGGAATGGTCCTGGATATATATATATATCTACATAAATGTAGTCTATGAGTTATAAAATGTAAGGTCTGTAGTATGTCTTAATACCAAGCTAGGCAGAATGTACATATGTATCAGAGCATAGACCAACTCTAGGAAGTGATGCCTACTGAGCCCGGTCAATAGTTACCAGCTTCAACTAAGTTATTGAAATGACAGACTTCAATTCAGATGCAAAGTATTTTGACAGCTGTCAGCTTAGTTGTATCGGCAAATATCATGATAGCACATCTTTCGTCATATCACATTACGCTTATCTATGTATATCTCTCATTGCGCCATTGGCAAGTAAAAGAGTGATAGAATGCAAGCATCTTGAGATATTCCATACGTAATATGTTCCACAGATTGATGCACGATATCGACACGTATATAGTTTGTATAAGACAAACATAAAGAGCTATTGGAGTCATGGGTCACGAGACTACTGATTACTTGCATTTCCATAGATGTATGTAGATCGTAACTAAGTATCGAACTTTAGAAAATTGAGCTAATCACGTGGACATACATAGATCTAGACCGGTGGACTTTAACGGCTTTTCATACCATTCTTCTTACACTATATCAACCTATCCAGAACAATAGACCCTGAATCGATACTGACTATTATATTAAGGGGTTTTTATACAGAACTCGCGGTATAATGCTTCAACGCGTTAGACTGTGCCGTGAATATGCGTATGTCAAGTTACATAGAAAACGCATAAACTCAACAGTTCTATTATCAAATATATCTTGGCGCCCGGTTCAGATCTTATTTTGATTTTTATATTTATTCATCGATCTTATGGAGCCATAGAGCTTTGAATATATCCGGTTCAATGTTATCTTGGGGCATAACTGACTATATGGAAGTTATCACCCATATACATATACAGATATCCGTCACATCTCGAGGCAAGATACACTAAGTTCTTGTCTTGCTTTGTGGCGTTGTGACATGACAAAATCTTTGACGAGACCTCAAGCAATAGACTATAGAATGGGTGTGTCGACTAGAAACACAGTGGCCATTGCCCTTCTTCACCTCTAATACTAATAAAAGGGCATATATTCACCGATACACCGAAATCATGAATGAAATTCCTTGATATTCAAGTACACTATTAGCAACATCTATCACTTGATCTAGTTATCCCAAGGCAAACTAGCTAAAGAGCCGTTTTGAGTCGGCTGCATCACACTATAGCCTCGATGTCTTTCCCAAGAGTCCTTCAACTCGCTCCATATACGCATATTCGGCGTAACCGGTCTTAAGAAGTACACATAAGAGTTACAATCAAGAAATAGTGGACAAGGCTCACTCACCCAAAGGAAGTTCAAGTGTGGTTAGAGTAGCAATACAAACAATACTGAGCCTACCCCTCTCTCCCACTCCCCACCTCAATTGTTCCTAGACGCTACCTCGACATGAACGCTGTAAAAAGTAAAAAGTATAGTTGTAGAAACATACAGATACATATTAACTACTTGTAGTTTCTTCTACTACTTTCTATTAGATATTTGGGCTGGGCAGATAGGCAGCCAACGTATCGGTTCACTTCACATCCGTGCTTTTCTCCTTATATTGACGGTAAATACGATGAACCTTCACCTATTGGTTTCGTATCTTGCCATTCCAAAGACACTGACCAAGTCAACTGAGTCTTTGGTAGGCAATCACTGGGCTACACTGATTTGTGCTTCGGTCCTCGCCAGACTTTATTTCTTTTTATAGCCAACGCCATACGAATCACGGCTTCTATCGCCGGCAAGTGAATTTTCTTTTAGTATAGAGGGAACATGGAGAGAGTCACATATTAATCTTAGTAGCAACCGCACAAAAACAGAAAAAGGAAGTCTATTGAGAATTTAACAGCAGTATCAAGATAAAATTAAGAAAGGAAACAAAAATTGGACATATGCGAGGAGTTCAGACTAGCTTGATCTATACCCATATGCTATAGCCGGCCAACATATATACATTAAAGCGCATCATATATTATGACCAAACACACTAGTCACTACATATGACGTCGAAAATTGAAGACAGACTTACACCTATCTAGAGTTGAACATTGATTAAACATACCCCCAACTCATACTATTCCAGGCTAGAAGTAACATATTGCCAACCTGGTCAATGTATAAGATACATTCCATCGAAGATTGAATGACCTGGTATATAAAGATTTAGCTTAAGTGAAGTTATTAAAAGGAGAATAGGACACATTGTATAAATGCAGAATGTTGATATCGAGGCAGTGGTAGGGATTTAGACAAGTTATAGAAGCTTAGTTAGCAACAACTAACTAGCACTATAAGAAAGAATGGAAAAAGAGATAAAAATGGTAAGCTTTTACAACCGCGTTAAAGATTTTTTTTTTAAATGATCCAAAATATTCCGCACCATCATAGATAGTTGGTAAGGTGTATAAGTTGTCGTTGTAATAGTAGATAGATAGTAGTAAGTTGTTCCAAGATTGGTAGGATTGTTGTTTTGTCGAAACGTTGGGTTTAGTTTTTAGTTGTTTAACAGGAAAGTATAAGAAAAACAAAGACAAAGTTGCCGCCCTCTTTACAGAGTTAAAAGTGAACAATCTAAAACGTTAAAAAAAAGAGTATAAAAGATAGAGAAAAGGAAAACAGAAAGGAATAAACGAAGAAAAAACAAAGTCAAGACGTCATGAGAAAATAAGTGGTTATCAACGATGAGGAAGAGGAAATCGTATAGCGGAAGTGATGTGTCGAACAACAAAAGACGGTGCAAGCTCCTGTGTCTAACCGCCATGATGAGTAGAAAGGGAGAAAAATTAAACCCATTTCTAAAGAAGAAAGAGTTGGTGATTTTTTCTTTAGGTCAACCGAAGGGAATAAAAAGTTCAAGGAAAGACTAGCTTCGAGTAACGAGTAGACAAGATATCATCAAGACATGGCAGTGTCGTACTCAGTTCGTAAGCAAACAAAGCAAAATATTGTTCACAAGTTGACACCAGCTACAACAATCGATGCTTTTCGATACAGGCTGGGTTTCGTTTACTCTAGAAGTAGAACTGTTGCTGCGTAGTCTGTCCAGGAGGCGGTTGAGGTATGAAGTCGAATGGCATTTGGTCCATATTAGCATTCCACGGCTCAGGAGACTCCCACCATATTGACTCGTACAAGTCCATGGGTGACATGTTCGCAGCATTCGGGTCGAGACCGGGCAAACCATCGACTAATGGGACGGGGCCTTGAACACCTGATAATGTCGTGGGGAGGCTGATTGGGGGCATTTTTCTGTTAGCGGAGCTTGGTCTTTTAAAGCTCGGAAGTGCGTTTGCACGGTTCGTAAACGGAGAAGGGATAGAAGAACAATGGGTAGAAGAAACAGCAGAACGAGGGGGGGGGGGAGGCATTGACATCTCAAGAGGAGACGACGAATGGTAGGACGGATTGGATGAATGAGGGTTAGGGTTCTCGTACCCAGAGAAATCGGGGGCCGTTGCAGAAGTAGGTAAGTTGCCGTTCTGCACCTCAGACATGGTCAACGCCCCGTTGGGATCAGAGGTGTTCAATGATCTTGAGATGCCGACCATGCCATTTGGAGGGGCCTGACCAAGGGCAATAGGACCAATAGGCGTTCGGTTTCCGCTGCCGCATGGGCCAGATTCCGATTCCCGCTTATTTCCCGTGATGCACCCGTGGTCATATATGTTTTTGAGTGCCGTCAACGCGCGCCACAGGGGTCCCGATAACTCAATGTCACGGTCTGTTTTGCGCACGGGCCCAGGCGGTGGTGAAGTTTGCTCTTTTGCTGCCGTGGCTGACAGAGCCGCTATCAAGTCGCCCTGGAGTTGCCGGACCTCCGGATCTGCCTTGGTCTCACATAGTATTCCTAGCAAGAGTGCCGAAGATAAGCCATTGTAGGTGAAGGCCCAACTGCGAGTCGGGATCACGGAGAGCTGATGCATGGCCAAAAACATACGTACCGTCTCTGTCAAGCTATCTTTACACCTGTGGCCGAGAGCAGCCTTTTGTTCGGGGTTCATAAGGCAGTCTCGGCGCAAAGCAGGACGGCAAAACACCGACATGATGAATGATGTGTGCAGGCGGATGGCATAATGTTGTAGGCGATCTAGAGCCGTGCGGCACTTGTCCTTGTCGCGTATATTGGGAGCCATATGGGCACGGAGGGTCTCGATCTCCTGGCAATCCTCAAGAATCGTCTGATACGTGGCTCTAGCAGCGACATCAGGATTCAGGCGGTCGCGGATGATTTGAATCAAGTGGTAGAGACCCTCCAAGTAGTTCCAGTTGGCATTCGGCTGGCCGGCTAGTACTGGGATGGGGCAGCACGGCATGTTGGTCATCGGAGGCCGATCAAACGACAAGGACGTCAAACTGTCGTGCCATACACAAGTCCACCATAGCTTACGGCGGATCATCTCGCGGGAATTTGGCTCCAGGGGAGTAGTGGCGTCAGCACTCGTGATGGTTTGACGGTGGATACCCAGGGACTGAGCTAGACGGCACGTAAGGCCCAGCAGGCCCCATGACGCCTCCGCTTTCATGTCGTTCAGCAAGACGAAGCTGGTGAGAAGTAAAGCTTGTATGGCGTCAAAGGTAGGGCTATGTATGAAGCAGGTTGCTTGTGTCAGTACGAGTGATGAACCCGCATGTTCAAGACATGCGTGGAAACTATAAACCAAACTAGTAATCAGAAATTATCGACGTACCGTAATAAGAAGTTCCCGATACGCAGAAAGTGAAATGACGTCTGTAAGTACTTTTGGGAGTCCCGTGTCCGGATGTGATATGGGGAGTCATGGTACTGTGAGCCTACGGCTAAAACTGCAAACAATATTGCCAGCCAAGACGCCGAAACAGGTTTTGATGTGCGGGTTGCGCTTTTGGCATTGCGAGCACGCTCTTCTAGGTAGACCATGAGTTTGTTTTCCAAGTCGCCAACGTCGATAACGAATCCCCAGAAAGGCTGACATATTTCACGATACGTGCGGAAGAGTCTAGAAACTAGCGTTAGAATCACAAGTTACACCTCAAGTATGGGGTTTGCTCTGCTATTACTTCATGACCTCACGATCTGAGGGCAGTTCAGCCAGGATATCTTGTGCCAAGCGGTCGATATGTGCGGCGGACATGAGCGGAAAAGGCGCCGAGGTATCCAGTCCTAGAATGGGCCTCATTTCGTAGCGAATATCGGTCCGGTTGTCTTCATCTTTGGGAGATTGTTGTTGCTCACGTAAGAGTTCTGGGATACTGTTCTGGCCTAGATAACGGACCTCGTCGGAGACTTCGTACTCGTCAACACCGACTATAGGAACACCTGTTAGTCAATGGTTTATTGGGGGTGTTCTAAGAGGCAGATAGTGAATGCAATGTACCTATAGAGCGTGGCCAGCTGCCTTGACGCTTTTCGGCCTTATGTTCGTGAATATCGTCGGGGGAGTGGCCACGTTTTCTATTTAAGGAGCCATCGACGGAGGTAGTCGATTTTGCAGCGTTTGATCGAGGATTCGGCTTATAGCTACAGAGTTTTGGATGATCGCGTTTAACGCAGTTCTCGCATGGTTGCTTATTGTCGCACTTGACTTTTCTTTGGCGACAGGGCCAGCAAGCAGTTCCTAGTCAAGGCGGCAAACGGGTTAGCAAAATGGTACGAGGGCTATAGAGAACGAAAAGATGTCTGGCCGAGCGAGTAGTAAGGGTGAAATAGTGTGATTCTCTGTTTTTTTTTGGGGAGGGGCGATCTGTTGAAGTGGGCAGCGCTTTGGGCATAGTGGTGAGAGTGCAGTGTTTGGCTTTTAGTGTTTAGTATATTTAGTAGGTTGATTGTGCCGTAAAATAGGCAAGTCGAGTCGAGTTGTTCGACGCCTACCCAGCAAAACAAAACATGCTGCTAGCCTGCAGATATTGTGAATATATGCACTAGGTTCTGATATCCACACATTTGTATTTTTTCACATATCAAGCAGCACCATGAATTGGTAGATAGATTGACGAAAGCGGCGAGTCAAAGGCTCTTATGCAGCAACACAAGAATACAAAGCAAGAATGCCTCGGTATTGCACAAGGTGGTGTGGCACCAATAGCACGATCTCGCGATATAGTTCACACTCCCAAACACCACACAGGATGCCAGCGACGGGATCACAGAATAAAAGAAGCTAGTGAAACAGAGGAGGAAAGGAATGAGGTCGAGACAGATAGATCAGAGGGCGATGGACGGTGCCTTGCTCAGGTCACTTTACTTACCATACCGCACTTTGCGATGCGAATGTATAATGCGGCTCGCTTCCTCGGGAGTCAAGTCCTCCACGGGAACATCTTCCACAGACTTCTCCATAGCCACGGCGTTGAAGGTGAAGGCGAGATCAGATCAGGATTAGATAGAGAAGGGCGGTGATCGAGAGCAGCAAATCAATGCTGCGCGCCGGCTAGTGCAAGACTGGCGGACGGAGGGGCCAAGAGTTTGCGAAGGGCGATATAAAACCTAGCTAGAGAAACAAATACAGAGTCAGATCGTCTGTTTTTCAGACTCAGAGAAGGATAAGACAGTAATGTAATAGATGTAATAGTGGTAATGGTAGCAGGAAAAGGTAGCGCCCAGAAAAATGCCAAGCGATTTTGGGTTAGGGAAGGTGGGTCGTATCCCAAGCAAGGTTGAAGGCAAGTGCTGTAAGTAGAAACTGCAGCTAGAAACTGACTAACTACAATACTCCTAGCAGCTGCGCCTAGTCGTACTGTTGCGACCAAATTAACTGCAAGTAGTAGACACCGGACAAGGAATAGGGTAAACAGAAGGCAAAACGAACAAATGAAGGGTATAATGATCAAATCGCTGAATGACGACTTTGGAGAATGGCAGGATCAGCGCCTGGCTAGGAGTGTGCTTTTTTCTTTCTTTTTTTTGGGCTGAGAAAAGCTTGGCTTGGCCTTTTTGCTGCTGTTGCCGTAGTTGCTATTTTTGCAACAAGAGAGTTCCTTTCGTTAACAACACGGCTGCAGAAATATGAAGAAGCTTTGGTAGACAAACAGACAATGAGAAAGGAAAGGAGATTAAGGTGAAAGAAAGATCAGGAAAATGAAAATGAAAAAAAAAGGGACAGAATTTTTTCCCTCATTAGCAACACAATCTCTCATACGCAACTCAAAAGAAACAACGTCGACATGCTTATTGCCGGACGCTATGTGGTCCTTTTTCTGGAGGGGGACGGCACGCAAAAAATAAAACAGCATGGGAAAAGAAAGAAAGACACCATACAATTATTGGCCATTTGGGAAAGTAACAAGGCAAGCAATGACGGCTGGCAAGCCGGACCATACACAATAGGACGTTAAGCCAAAAGCAGTTGCCAGTTGTTATAGTCGCTAGACCTGTGTTGTGCTAATTAGCAAGATACGTGGATACAAACTAAAGAAAGTAAGCTCAGCCTGGATATCACGATAGCCAGACCTTACTCACTTCAACCCTCAACCCAGAAAGATAGTCAGACCGGCTACCATTCCAGCTGACTGGCTGTTTTGACATCACAAGGCAAGACCTTGTCTTCCAATGGAAGCAGAATGCGATATGCACGGCTTGTGCATCGCACAAATTATGATTCTCCGACGCCCTGGTTGCACACACTTTAAATGGTGTAGTAGCAGTAAACAGAAAAATCATCAGCAACTTCTTCTCTGGTAGAAGATTGGTAATTAACAAGAAGCAAGAAAAAAAATCGCCAAACGCCGAACGCCGAGCACTCAACTTCCAGAATGGTGGGAGCACTTACACGGACGGGAAGGAACGAGCTTGACCTTTGCTATGAGTTTGAACAGTCAAACACAAACCAGAGATATATCTGTATAAAGAGTAAGAAGGAAGAGGTCGAAACCCCGAACAATCTCTATAAGAAAGGAAAGAAAAGAAGAAAAAAAAAAAGAAGTTTTACGTTGGAAAACTCACAAGTCACGGGGCTTCTCGGCGAAAACGTGGTATGTTTTTTTGGTAGTATAATTTTTTACTCCTTCCTTCTAGACACTATAAAGAGTTACTAGTAGTAATAGCAGGCAGGTAGAAAATAGGATAAAAATTCTATCGTCGCAAACAATAAAATAAACAAGTAAATGGTACCTTGTTCAACCCCGTTCTAGAACGATCTTGTACTGGTACCGTAATATAGTAGAGAAAAAAAAATATGAAGCTGATCTAGTTCTTTTTCGGGGTCGTTTATATGTCCAATAAATAATAGTCGTTGGTTGAGTTCTTTGTGTGAAATTCATCAATGTTTTTTTTTTTCAAGACAAGAGAAGGGGGAAATAATTTGGAGAGTCTAGAGGGCGGCAAGTCTTCTTTTGTTTTCTTTTATTTCGGCTGGGCAGATTATGTACACTATGACTAGGTTCATCATCAGTCACAAGAGACTTGTAAGTGTACTGATACAAAGAGTAAAACCAACAACTATGTACATGTGCACACATAATTACAACATACATATCTTGTATATTATTACACTGCCTTGGCGTAATCATATAGCTAGAGGCATATATTTCCCCCATTCATGACTTGAACTCCAACATCCCCCCCCCTCCAAGATATGCCCAACCGCCTAAATCATTTATGCAGTCGTATAATGCACGTGTAGAAAGAAAGATCTTATATTAAAGACATTCAGTAATTTAAAAGGTGTGACAAACCAGTTTCTGATTCCCGAGGTAGTTTAGCAGGCGACATCGGCTCATCCCATTCAGCCGTGAGTTGAGTGGTCGGATTTTCACTTTCATTTTTCCCCAGCTCATATTTAACGTGCTGTTTTTCTGCTGGACTTACTAAAAGTGGATTTCTTATGCAGATACATGAAATCGCCAGGCCTGGCCTTTTCAGTTTTCATTACAAGGTATTTCTTGTCCATAGTTGCTTCTTTTCTCATTCTCTAAAATTCCTTCTCGTCAAGTCAGGTCTTTTCTTCTTTATCAACTCCCTCCTCCCTAATGCCTTCAGGGCAGTACAACCGGCTATAACGTCAACAGTGTTTTGTTTCTTTGTCCCTCCTGCTTGAATTATGCTTTCACGTGTGTGATCACGTGCTGTTACATCCCGCTCCAGGCAGCCCCGCTCCGACCCAAGTCAAAGTCTTTTTGAGTTTTTTTGGGGTGAATGTTTTCCTCTTTCGTCGCATGTACCTTCCAGCCATGTCCCAAAACTAGACAAATTTATAGGTGTTGCTTGCAGTGGAGAAAATATTCATACGTGGGTGTAGTTTATATGCATCACGTGCCTATACTGAAAGTTGCTTGACCCTGTGACGCGACCAACGCGTTGATCCTTTTTCTTGTCTTTTTTTCCGTGCCTCCATTAGTATAATATGTCAAGATAGTCTTTGAGTAAATCTTTACTTGATATCTTTGTACTCCAAAAATTATGTGCAAGTTTCCTTGTACTAGGTAACGAAATTCAAATTTTTTAAAAAAAAAATGTGGCATTTTAGTAACAACATATTTTCTCTCGAAAATTATAGTAGTATTTCTCGGTGTCTAGTCTCAAAAACTTACCGGGGTTGGCATGCATCAGAAATTTTTATGTACTCTACCTTGCTTGGGGTTATGATGTAGAATGAGAAAAGAAGCGACTCCAATAGTTCTTGGTTTCAAATATTTCCTCTCAAGTTTTAGGGTTCATCTCAGGCTGTTCCACATCCACATGGAACGAACTGCTTATTCGATTTTCGTTCCGCACGAGGTTCCAAGTCATAAAACTAAAAGAGAATTGGAAAGCAACCCTATCTGTATATCTGTAGGTTGGATTGGTACGACTATATCTTGCAATGAACCTTGTAGCAGACTCTCAAAAATAACGAAAAGATAATGAGAAAAAAAAGGATTTCAGGATAGCGGCTAGACCAACCCAAATTCTTGTTAGTCATGAACAATTGAGCCAAGCCAAATTTGTTATTGTTGCTCAAGTATAAGCTTGTCCAGGTTCCTCCAGAGATCTTTATTATTGTTGCCCTGCACTCACCCACTTGAAGTTCCACTGCTTGATGTACATATTAATACAATTAGTACCAATAAATTCGTACTATTGTTTTCACACGTCTGAAAATCCTACCTTGTCAAGCGTAGTGGGTCAAACTAAATTTTGTTGTAGTGGATTTACATATCAGTTGATTTCAGTGAATACAGACATACAGTAAGCATTACATGTATCTGTATGTAATTATTCAGAGGATCATTCGTCAAGCTCGCTCCTTGTAAGATTTCTGATACACGAGAAAAAAGCCCGATCTTGTTACATATAATGGAAAACTATTATTCTATCTGTTGAAATGTCCTCATTTGCCACAGGCTCTTGATAGAGTAACAGGATACACATATGTAATTCAGAATCTTCATACCACATGTGTATATGTGATTTTATGCAGTGCATCCTGTTTAGTGGCCTAGAATAAACAGTTTCCCGAATGTATGCGGCTACTTATGATAAACGATGCCGTTCACTAAGACTATGATGAGTAATCCCTTGCGTAATCAACACAAATCGAACGGAACCACCGAGTCATTGTTGCAGTACTTAGTGAGTAGATGTTGTATTGTATGATATAAAATAAAAATGTGTCATTCATTTTCTAGTTTGTATGCTTGCTGACATAAACACGAGATGTAGTATATCAAATCACGTATGTATCTTTGGTCTTTGTTTAAGTTATACCGTAAATAACTATATAGAAAAACTTATAACCCTATGTATATTATATGTACACAAATTAAACCCTAAGAATTACACATCCATGATATGACTATTAGGATGTTACTACTATGATGGGTACGATTGCTATTTTGAAGGAGATCAATCTGTGATTCAATGTGAAGATAAACCAACGACTTTACAAAGATGGATCATCTTATTTCCTCTATTGGTCATGATACAATAGCCTGTCGATTAGTTTAATACATGTACTACGTATGTGTATGACCAGAGTTTGCTTTTGCCGTCGGACTTGTGGTTTGAAAGGCCCCACCTTTTGGTTTCATTTGAGCTAAAGGTAGGCCTCCAACATTAATTAGCCTGACTAAATGTTTTTTTTGGTTGTCTGGCCGCTCATCTTCATCTTCATAACAGTAGTGAATACATTAGCTTGAAAAAAGACGTTCCATTGATTACTGGCAGCGCATCAGGTGTCGCTTTTCTTTTGCAAAGCTGCACCGCAGTCGACAAATTCTAACAGTATCCCAACGTCCATATCCTCATTCATAACGCATCATTGGTCCTCCACACTCCTTGAGGAACCACTGTGATCTGTTTGCACCTGTATGCACATCGGCTATCTTATTGTTTTTCTTCTCTACTATACCCCATACTCCGTACCCATCGAGCATCATATCACAGTTACACAGATACTAGCCTAAGCATTGGCTGCCCACCATGTCATCCGAGGCAGTGATTAAGCCTGTCGCTGAGCTGGCGTCCAGTGTGGAACCAGCTGGCAAAAGCAATACCAAAGGCAGAAGGAAATCACGATACAAGAAAAATAAGTCTATCAATATTGACATCGAGAAGTCGCCATCTCAACCAACATCTATTGGCGAGCCGGACGCTAGTAAAAATTCTATTGAAACTACGCTCCCTGCACAAAAAGTGACACCTAGAGTATCAAAAGGCGTTAAAGGCACTGATGAAGACACTGAAAATCAGAGAGCGGCCCAAACCCAAGACCCGTCTAATCAACAGGACCCAAACTCGAAAAAAAAAAAAAAAAAAAAAGCGAGGGAGACGATTACGATTCAACAAGAAGAAGAAACTGGATCTCAAGGTGTTGTTGGCTGAAGGTGACACCGTAGCAGAAGACACCACATGCTCCAATTCTTCGACCAAGAAGATCGATAGGACAATCTTGCGTTTGAAGCGCGAGGAGGAGTTTGGATGGTCATCATGGAGTCAGTTGGAGGCCAAGTGTGGTAACGTACCAGACACCTCCGAAATGGCCGATCAGCCACCACCACAACAAACGTCACAAACTGGTGGGTGTTCTGATGCCGAACGAGGCAGACGGAATGTAGACTCTCAACCGACCAATGTACAATACGTCACCTCACAAAATGAAACCTCGGGCCATATGCCAGAGAACTGGAACTCCATCCATAGTGCACCTAATATACCAGCCCAACCGCAGCCCCCACTCTATCATCCTTCATCGTTAGTCAACATACAACCAGTCTCATCCGACATCAGCACCACAGCCATCCCAGCACCTGACAATATGACGGCGCAAGATTTACCAGCAGTGCCAAATCTTGAAGTTCTTTCTAATACCCTACACAACTCAACTGGCGATATGAATAACGTAGTCTATGCCACCTGCGGTGAGCCGTGTTCTACGACAATCCAATATGTACATGCCCTCAACAGCCTGTGCCATTCCTATCACGATCTCATCTCCAACGGCTTTCACTTTACACAACTGAGCGACGATGAACTCTATCGTAAGCTCAAATGTCGGCGCTGCAACAAAACTCTAAACCGGCGCTCGCGCAATCGCGCCCGCAGACCATGCTCTGCGTCCAATGGCAACGAACCCGAAGATAGCCCGAAAGCAGATGATGTCTCGACAGCTGATGATGCCTCGAAAACCGAAGATGTTCTCACAGTTGAAGATATCCCCAAGTCTGAGGATGCCCCTCAAGTGGAGGATGCCCCAAAAATGCCACCCGGGGTTTCGCAGAAGCAAAAGGAAAAAGAAGAAAATCTTCCAAAGTGCAAGTTCCATCCTATGAAAATGCAAGGAAAGGTAAGTTTTGGACCCCCCCCTCATCCCCCCTGGCATAATAATGGTCCCTGCGGTAAGATCGACTCGACCGCCTGTATCCGTGAAGACCCAGTTACTGATTTGATGTGACTTTCATATTATAGTACTTCCCGTGCTGTGGCGGAACTCAATGGAATAACCCATGTGCCACCGAGACAGACCATGAGGTACCTACTATCGACTTACCAGCGCTTTCTCGAGCGTGGTATCTTCACAGCACACCCGATATGATCGGATCCGACCCGCGCCGTTGTGTCGCTATAGATTGTGAAATGGGAGTATCCCATGATGGAGAATCGGAGCTTATTCGCATCACGGCCATTGACTATTTCACGACTGAAGTTCTCATAGATCGTCTTGTGTTCCCTAACATCGCCATGTCGCATCTGAACACACGCTACTCGGGCGTCTCATGGCCGCAATTGAATGCAGCACGGCGTAACGGCTCTGCTATCCTAGGTCGAGATGCCGCACGAAACATGCTGTTGCAGTTTATCAACAAGGATACCATCATTGTCGGCCACTCGGTCAACCACGATCTCATGTCACTAAGATGGAATCACGGGCGGATCGTCGACACTTTGGTCCTCGATCTCATTGAGGACAAACGCCTACAGTCTCTCAAGGCTAAAGAAGAACGGGAATATCTCCTGGCGCAGATGGATTATGACCTTGGCCATTCGCAAGTCCCTCCCACACCACCTAAAGCTGACGATTCGGCGAAACAGAAACATCAACGATCACTCAAGGCCCTTGCATCAAAAAGACTGAACCGAGTCATTCAGACCAGAGAGCATGATAGTCTGGAAGATACACTGGCATCTCGTGATTTGCTACATTGGTGGATTACCAATAGGGTTCTTGTCAAGAAGGAGCCGCCCGTTCCGCATTTTGAACTTCTTTCAATATAGATAATTAAATAGTTGAGCCATTGACCTTTCCAGAGTACTCGTTATCATTAATATTTCAAATTTGTCCCTGGAAAGTCAATATATAGATAAACTAAACCCCGATCTTCGATGATATCATGCCGTGAATCCCGTTTTTTTTTTTGGCTTAGAAAGTGGGGCCGTCGACTATAGTACAGATATTATGGCTGTCTCCACTTTCTTCATTGGCTTCACCATATGGCAATTATATTCGGTGACTTCAATGCTGGTTGCAAACCATAGAAGCTTTTATTACTACATATCTTGCCAATATTATCAACATGGTACTTGCGGTAAGTTGAGCTTATAGAGCGTTATGTGATGTTGAAATGACACTAATTGTGTCGAAATAGGCAGTGGGACAGATAACATCAACGGCCAGTATGGCAGCCAACCTGGCGCAGTGCCAGACTGTTATCAAGCTGGCAGTTCAAGCTGGCGCAAAGGTAAGTGATGAAGCTTGGAGAACTTGGTAGTCTTGTACTACCTGACAAAAATCTGACAAGTAAGCAGGCGTTGTTCTTGCCAGAAGCCAGTGACTATATTGGTGACTCTCCGACTCACACAGTTGAGCTTGTCAAAAGCATTGAGGATAGTGAATTCATGCAGGGACTCTGCAAAGAAGCACGTGCGAACAAGCTGCCAATACATGTGGGTGTCCACGAGCCTGGTCAAGACACTTCGAAAGTCAAGAACACAGTCGTCTGGATCGATGAAGCGGGGAACATCGCGCATCGGTATCAGAAGGTGCATTTGTTTGACGTGGAGATACAAAACGGGCCAATCTTGAAGGAAAGCAAGTATGTTGTTAAAAGGGGAGTGAGATGTATCGGTTTCGATAGAGCTGAGCGCTGATCAAGTGGTGTTAGGTGTGTTGAGAAGGGAACTGAGCTTCCATTACCGTTCTTAACGGCTGTGGGCAAAGTTGGTTCCGCGATTTGCTTCGACGTGAGTACACATCAAGTTCTATACAGAGTTCATTTGCTGACTAGTTGTATAGCTGCGCTTTCCTGAAGTCGGGCTGGCATTGAAGAGGAAAGGTGCCGATGTCATCACATATCCTTCCGCTTTCACAGTGCCGACAGGTGAGGCACACTGGGAAGTTCTTCTACGGGCTCGGGCGATAGAGACTCAGTCATATGTGATTGCCGCTGCTCAGGTAGGATTGACTCTACTTAATCTTGCTGTCTTTTGCTTAGCTAACCCTCTGTTAAATACAGGCGGGCTATCATAATGAGAAAAGACGTAGCTACGGTCATAGTATCATCATTGATCCATGGGGAAAGATTGTGGCCGAGCTCGGAGCCGACGAGAGCCCCGCGGTTGCAGTTGCCGAGATCGATCAAGCCTTACTTGCGAAGATCCGCGCCGAGATGCCGCTGATCCGCCGAACGTAAGTAAGATGATTAATGAATTGAAACCTCCGCGCGCTTATTGACATGTTATCTAATAGGGATGTTTATCCTGAAGTTTAGAGACTGGAAAGATATGGATTGTTGAGCATTGAGACTAATTAGAAGAGAATATATATGTGACCGACATCCTATGGAAACATTGCATGCGGAGTTGGAAAAGGAAGTAATTTATCAAGTAATAGATTGTACCGTAAAGACCGTATTAAGCTAAGCATTAAAAGGGGTGAAATCAAAATCATAAAAGAACGACAGAGCAGCAGTTGCAGCGCTTCATCGATGAGAACCGGAACCGGAGCAGAGTACGAAAGAGCACAAAATCTAGAGACGTTTGACACAACCATCAAAGAGGAAGACTACCACCACCGTAACAGACGAACAGATACTAGAAGATTACAAAGACGCCATCTAGTAGATACAGTCCATGTACGAAGAGAACTCGGCATCGGCCGCCAGGGCCTCCCGATCCTCGGGCGTGATAGAGAGAGCGACAGCGATGTTTCCATCGACATCACGTGGCATAATAAAGCCCAGGCCTCTAGTGGGGTGCATGTCGGCCATTCTAATAGAGACAGGGCCAGACTTGAAGCCCATGCGATAGTCGAGCATCTTGCCTTGGTACAACCAACTGGAGATCTTGACATCCACGGTGTTGTCGACGGGAAAAGTAGGTTCCAACGGCTTGCTACCGGGAGTTTCGAGCAGCTTGATGACCAACTTCAGCATCGGAACAGATGTCTGCTGCTCGCGCAAGACACCGGCGCGCAGAACACTAGCAGCCTCACCCAGAGTACCGTTCTTGAGGGTCTCGACGTCGGAATCGGCCTGGACGATGGTGAAGCAGAAGCCGGGGTACTTTTCAGGCACGCCGAGACGCGAGCGCATGTTCATGATGCGCAGGAATTGCGACTTCTTATCGGGCTCATGGACCTGTACGTTGAGTAGACGGTGCCAGAACAGCGCGCAGATGGCGTCGTCGGTCGACACGAAGTCGACGTTTGCCGGCTTAGTGGCCATGGCGACGTCCTTGAGTCTCTTGGCGTTGTCCGCGGACATCATGAAGTACTCCCAGCGAAGGTTGGGGAACTCGACGCCGTGACTGTAGTCGCCAATCCAGCGAGGGTAGGCTGGTATGTCAGTCAGACCCTCAGGAACCACGACGTCGGAGGTGTCGATAAGGCCTCGACGAGTCTTGTTGCCCAGGGCGATCTCCTCGGGCGTCACATCGCCTCCCTCGCAGAAGCGAGAGTAGATCTCAAGTAGGGCAGAGTGTCCAGTGAGATCGAAGACACTGTGGTGCATAGAGGCAGTGAGAATAACACCGCCTTGGATCAGGTTAAGCTGCAGCAACCAGACTGGCTCCGGAGAATCAGAGGTCGTTGTGTCTTCCGGGTGTCCCTCCATCGGCCAGCGCGCAGCATATAGACCCGGGTTCAGCATAGTCATGGGAAACTTCTTGGAGGCAAGTAGGTTGAACGAAGGGTGATTGGGATCCGAGGTGTAATCCTTAATGGTCAGGGTATCGTGAGTGCTAGAGACAATCTTCTTCATTCCGGTGGCATCGTACGAGAGACGACCCGAGATCCAGGGGAAGGCGGCGATGAGCTTAGCGGCGGCATTTTGGTGGCAGGAGATGATGGAGGCACGGTCCTCAGCAGCTTGAGTGCAGATTTTGTAGAAGAAGCAGACGTTAATGTAGAACTTGAGCCAGTTGGCTTGGCCGAGGGTATCTATGTGGAAATCGACGTTGTTGGTAGGCATGATGAAAGAGCGATATGTGGCCAAAAAGATGGAGATGTAGATAGAGAGTGAATGTGTAGTTTAGACTGCAAGAAGAGAATGAAGTGAAGATGGTTGATGGAGTGGTGAATAGCTTCTGTTGGTTCGTTGAGCAGACCATCCGACAGGTTTAAGTACTTTGCCAAAGACTGGCTGTAAACGCCCTTTCGGCTTCATCTTTCACATGACAACTAATATTGGTCGTGCCCCTGATTGGACCTGTTACAACTATCATGGAGAGAGTTGCCAATAGGCGGTGGTGAATCCACGGTAGCGATGCGAGTGAGCGCGAGTATATGTGTGTGTGTGTGTGTGTATGTTAGTTGTCAGTGCTGGAACTAGTAGAGCCGATACCTTAAGTAACACCGTCAGCACTATAATACTATGACTATACTATTGTGGTACTGAAATACTAGAGATAGTGCTAGAGCCTCCAGTTGGGTGACTGTCGTACCAGATTTCGATATCAGGAGATCAATTGCCTGTTCAGGCCCCCCCTCTCATTAGAGCAGCACAGGCGTAGATAGCGGGACAGGGCCTTTTTCCCTCCTAAATACAGATATGATACCATGGTAAACATACCATCTTATCTTTTTACTCATGAAGCATATTCGATAATTGCATTACGATATTAGGTAGTATGACACGAAGGAGTTCTGTCCGACTATGAGCCGCTATTATCGTAACTGGGATTGACGTGCCGATGTCACCCCAAATATAGAGACGGACGGACAATTCTTGACTTGCTGTCTTTGTTCTTTTCTTCCCTGTCTTCCTTTCTGCCTTTCTGTATATCCTACGATGTATGTATGTATGTATGTATGTATGTACACCATATAACCCCATCGTTCAGATCCCTTCTATCGGCACTTGTGTCCTTCCCGTAAATTCAGGGGCATCAGATGCAAGACTACGGCCCTATAAGCCAGGTGCATACACGGAAGGTCCAGGATCTACTGCTATTTTTCTTTATACATGTATGTATCTCTCTGTCAATGTCTCTCCCTCTCTATTCTATAGAGCCCCGTAGCAGTGCCTTGGTGATCCTCCCGGTGGGTGTCGATCGAGCTAGGGTATACACGTTGGTGATTACCAAAAGATCACCGTTGTGCAGGCGTGCTTTCATCCCTGGTCACCTGCTATACAATACTTTATAATCCTTGCTACATTAATATCTACTACATGTGGATATAATTACTACAAGCACACTTGTATAAGAATATTGTTGGCAGTATATATGCTTATATGTATACCTATGACTACATGGAACCGCGTATCGCTATCCGACTGGCGCCCAGGGCATGGCCCGGTATCGCTTAAGCGAGGCGGATCATCGAAACGACGGACCGTCATAATATGAATCTAATGTGAGCATACGTGGGTGTCGTAGTTACAAACTGTGACAAAAAGAATCGTAGATAGAAAGGTTGGAAGGCTCTAAGCGAAGAAGTCGGTATGTAACTCGCTTGGAAAGTCTGTGAACGAATTGACAATGGCAAGAGCACCGACGATATCATGTTGATTGATCCCGTCGCTTTTGGCTGCTGTTTCGGCATCGCACAGTCGTAGCGTCACATCGCATTTTCATATTGTCACTATGCCTTGGCCATTCATCAGACATATTGAGAAGATCGCCTTGCCATGTAGCGAGTACTGAGGTACTTGTGAGCCGCCTAGAGTCCCGGTTCTCCCCGTTGGATTTCTAACTAGCCTAACTTGTAGGATAAAACTTACAAAGGGCCCTAGTCCGGGATAGGAAGGAGGCTTTAAGGAAGCAAAGGCCGGCTTATTTTTGTTGTTTTGTCGGTAGGATAGTGGAACATCGTCTTTCGTTTGACTGTCTGACCGTGTTCCGGAAAGACTCTTTCCCGGCCTCTTATGACCTCGCAATCAATATGCATGATGAAGGGTTGTGCCACGTACAGACATGATCCGGGTCACCCACGCTCTGACTTAACTCGGTAAATGGCCAGGAACATGATTCTTTCTCGGTGGATTACTGACAACAGTAGTGATTCTGGAAGATGATGATAGATGAGTGATAGCAAGAATGCGCAAAAGTGAACGGAGAGGCGGACGAGTATCAACGCCGTTGGAGAATGAAAACCGGTTAGTACCAAAGGAACCACGATAATCCAAGAGTGAGGAAATCCCAAGAACGCCCCCCCTCTCTCTTTCCGAGCACTTTACGAAAGACACGAGAGCTTCTCAGGTGCACGCTTGGTACTTGGAAGCAAGGCAACAAAACAAACTTTATCCGAGCCCTTCGTCTGGCTTTGGTCTTGACAGTAGCCCTGTGAGAATCAGGTGTCTCTACCAAGGTCGAGGGGCTTTGGAGAGCCTCTTCAAGTCATATCAGCAGAATACACGGGACTAGTTGACATTGGAGATCATGAAAGTATCTTGTACAGACATTGACCCCCTTTTTGCTACCGTTGTAGTACATATGTCCAATCTTCAAGCCGGTTTGTCATTGCGGTGTCGAGATACGCACGACAGACTCTGATTCTAGAACTCTGATTATTAAGGGGCAGGATAAAGTGAAAGGAACGTGTTTTATATGTTCTCATGATATGTATAATCATATGTTGCATAGATATGTATCTCAAATCTTGATAATTCATGATAATATGAAAGTGGAGTGAGGGAATTCAATGTGATATTTGTAAGAGTTACTTGTTGTAAAACATCAGCTTAGTGATCAAATGAGTATGACTTCCATAGGGTTATAACAGGCTTTATACCATCTCATAAGGGTTACCTGGTACATCTTGCATCTTGCTTACACAAGAACGTCGCCTAACTGTACACTTTTTCCCAATGACGTTACTTTCGACGGACTTTCCCCATTTTGTAAGATAGCCATGGAGGTTGGATTTTGCCAAGTTATGGCTCTATCTTTACCCAAATTTCTTTCATGCTATTACTCTTTTTGACATTTCAACACGTCTAAGCTAATTGTGTCTATATCGTTAATTCGAACAATAACTTACAAGATCCAGCTGATATGATTGGAAAGACGCTATTGACTCTCACAGGTATCGGCCTTTTGTTAGGCGCGCCGATTGCCGACATGAACGAGACTCATATCTATAACCCGAGATGGCCACCGCATGCAAAGTAAGTGAAATGTCTGTCGATATGACAAGTGCCACCAAGTCTGTCACCAAAGCACGGCAATTGAAGAAAGGAAAGTTCGATAGAACACAAATAAGGTTATCTATCCATCTACACAAACACATACATGCTCATACAAGACTAACTAGCGGTCTCAACTGCACCAACACAGATTCCACAATGCTCAGACAATCACCCTGTCTCTCCTCCTTGGCCTCGGCTCACTTTTCTATACCCATCGAAAACCTGCCTCTATTACGGAAAGACGTGCAGACGTCCGTGTTGCCACCTTCTTGGCCTCTATTTATTGGATTGCTGGACTGGCCTCGATTTTGTTCCCGGGAACCGCTGGGCTAGACCCGGAATTTGGCGGACCAGGGTTTCCACAGGCACCGCTGTTCGTATCATTCCTAGTGTCCGCGGTTTTAGGCGGCATCGTTGAGGGGTTCTGAGTATGGGTTACAGGGCATCACGAATAAATGGGGGCGAGAAAGGAAAGACATAAAAAGAGAAGGAGAAAGAGATTAGGAGAGATAAAAAAAGAAAGGAATTGTCATTAGATCGATGGTTTACTTTTTTTTTTTTTCTTTCTAATTTCTTTTATTTAGATTTCATTGAGATGTCCCGACACAAAAAAAAAGTACAGAAATTCACTAAAGTAACAAAATATCATCATCATCGTCGTTTGTCATCATCACAATAACCCAAAGCAATCACTCAAGGCAGCCATCGCCATCTTAATCATGAAATTTAGTTCTCCCGAGGGTACTGGGCACGGTAGACCAGCATCTTACCGATAATCCACGAGTCGACGGTCTTGAAATTCTCCTCAAGAGCCTTGACGAAGATATCGGGAGTGTCCTTGTAGTTGGTGAACACACCAATCTTGTTGTAGAACCAAATCAGTAGTCTGGGGATGATCCAACCGTCATTTCTGGCACTATCGCCCTTGATGACCAGGCCGTTCTGTGCCGTATCGAAGGTGCCCGAAGGCGTGGTAGTCACACGCTTAGTGTTGGGCACCACCGTGCAGCCGAAGAAGACACCGGCGGGGTTCAGGTGGCGCGCAGCGTTGGAAGCCAGGCCCAGGGCCTTCTTGTAGGAATCGCCGGGCATGCAGTGTAGGACCAGCGAGGCAGAGACGGAGTCGAACTTGTCGCCACCGGAAGCCGCCAGGGCCTTGTGCTGTTCAACAGGCAACGGTTTGAGGGCGTCGGCGTTGATGATGGTAACGTTGGTGGTTGGTGCGGTGCCGAGAACGCGGGCCTTGGCAGTAACAAGTGCCTGCGAGCTCAGATCCCACAGACCCAAGCGTTGGTTGGCACGCTGGTTGAGACGCAGACTGGCGGTGGGGAAGTAACCGGTGCCGACACCAATGTCCAGGTGGTTAGGCGAGAAGTTGCGGTTAAAGAAGGGCAGCAGAATGGACGGCGTTGAGCAGCGCCAGATGTGCTCACACGTGACGTTCAAAACCCAGTAGTCATAACGACTGAGGAAGGAGCCGTCGTAGATGCCAATGTAGTACTTGCTGAACATGGCATCCGACGGCGGGATGAAGGCACGCTCAGCAGGCAGATCGCTGGGCTTGCGCAGCTGCGCGCTGGAGGTCTCTGTGGCAGAGCTGGACATGATGAGGGATAGTGAGATACAGAAGAGTAGAAGTAGAAATGAAGAAAAATGGGCTCGAAGACAACTGTTGCTTGGAGGAAGGTTAGCCTGATATCCTAACAAGAGAGACTGGCCGAGAGATATCAAGGTAGTGTTTGTGAAAGAGGGCACTTACTTGTCTTGGTTTGGACAGGTGTTTTTATTTTATTTTAATTTAAGCAAAAAACGCAGTGCAGCGGCGATGGTGATTGCCGTATCAGGAAGGAAGCTTGGTGTTGCACGAAAAGAGCAAGAAGAGGCAGAATTTGTGCGAGAAGACCCCACAAGATAGTAGATGGTAGATAGATGGTAAACAAAGAGAATGAGGAGGGGCAAGAAAGAAAAGGCGTGAATTGAGAGGGGAGACAAGAGGCTCTCTTTATAGCTTGATGAGCCCAGCCCAATTGCGACAATAGACTTGGCGGAGACAAATGAAAGACGGGTTCCTCCTCCATTACCATCCTCCGGACTACTAACTTAATGGCGTGAAATCAGATGGATATCTGTACTGACAGTCTTGGCCTCTACAAAGCAAGCCAAAAAAGGCCACCAAAACATGGCCCGGCGTTTAGCAGCCCCAGCTTCATTGTGTCTCATGTTCTCTACGACCATAATCCTCGCTTCTTTTTGCCCTCATTCGCTCCCTCGCTCGCGGCTCTATCTTGCCATCGACTGGCGTGCTGCGTTGAATGCAGTTCGAATGCATATCGGGACCCCGGCCTGCAGCACCAAGCCTCCGCATTCACCACCACTACGACGCTGCCAGCAGTCACCGCACTACCTCTGCCCTAGTCTCTGTCTCTGGCCATTTCCCCTCCTCCAGCTCAACCAATGGAACCGAGACTATGGCTCTGTTTACGTCTTTTTAGGCTAGATCGTTTATCTAAAGCACTGGTTCTCGCGGTGTCTTGCACCATCGCACTAGGACTAAAATGTTGATACATCAATCACATCTAGATACTACTCAGCTTTCGTTTCCCGAGCAGCCTTTCAGGGCGCTCGATGACATCTAAGACCAAAAAGTGGAATGTGACCGCCTAAGAAACAATAGCCATTTCAATAGACTTAGCTGGGAGGTACCAGCTTGTTGAGATTTGTGCTCTCGTTCATTCCTGGAATCACACCTATGACTGGTGTATCCCCGACAAAATTCGTGTACGTACAAGAAATCACATGTTTTAACACAAACTACTTCTCCATAGCACATTTTCTGTATCCAGTGTGACTTGTTGATAGCGGACTCAGCCAAGCAAAGTCTAGCTGGTAGGCTCCAACCCACCCTGCTCGCTTCGAACAGACTGGCCCACGACGGACAGAGCAACTTGAAATCCTTCTGCACGCTCCGAGTCTTACGAACAAAGAGCTCCAACAACGTTTCTTCTTCTTCCGTTCGTAGCCTTCTTGGCCTTCAAGAAATGGCAGAGAACGAGGAATAGATACAATATCCCACTTGGCTTATGCATGTTTGCCGCCCAACAGAGCATATTCGCTATCAACGTGTTTTCCAACCCTGTAAAAACGTCTCATGATGAGGGGCATCCTGCCAGACAAGGTCGGACATACATATTTACAGGGAAACTAACTGTAGGCTTAAATACCCTTTAGGCTTATTCGACATGGCTAAATGGCTTGAATAAGACAGATAGACTGGCAGACACATGTCAACCATCTTTGAGGCTTTTTCACGCTAATGAATATACTTCACTACCTGTTTATGCAGTCAATAGTACCTACAAAGAAAAGAACTGGAGCGAGAGTGTTTTTTATATCTATGAAAACCGCTACTACTTCTACATACTTGTAGAATGTAGATTACGGACGACACTTCTATGTATTTGACGCCCTTTACTTCTTACGTCCGTTAGAGATGAGAGACGAGCTTTCCAGCCGCCGTAAGCGGAAACATTCTCTGGTGGTCCCGTTCAGGCGGATTACATCCCGACCAGTACCCAGGCCTTCCGATTGTAACTCTGGCCTGCATGTGGGTGTGCATTCCATATCAGATAATGCAACCCTCATCAACTTGTAGGCCCGCTCCAAGTATCATGAAGCACTCACCAACAACGCGTCATTACATTGTCTACCTTTCGAGGGTTTTTATCTTATCATTCTAGACTCATGTTGGAGGGACAGCAAAGAAAAAGAAAAGGTGTAGGTAACGTACAAATGGGTATGCAGAATATTAGAGATCATTTGTTGGCCGTTGACGAAGTGGCTGGTCGGAACAACAAATCATTGGACTAGCCACTCGGCCATGGACAAGTAAAACCTTCATAGCTATGTATATCAGCCATCGGTATCACCGATACCGATAAGAAGAATTGCGGGCGAATTGTTCCCCGAACAACAAGGCTGGTTACTTGTTCCCTTCATCCCGAAGCTCCACCCATCCACACCCATCTACAAATAAGGTCTTCTATTCTTTTTCCATATCTTCTTCTTCGCCCTCCCTAAGCTTACCACGCATAATCTAAAAAGACATAGTTGTGCAATCGCCCCCATCACCGAGACTGTAATCGACTCTCCATTATATATGTATGCATGTAAGTATTTGCATGTGTCGATATCTCGTTCTTACGATCTACTCACTTGGTATCCAATAGCGGGGAAGACATGCAACAGATGGGGTAGTTCTCCAACGACGATCTATCTTGTTGAACTGTCTCTGTATCTGTATGTGTATACATGTGATAAAAACACAAAGCTGGATCATTACCTAGTAAGCTACATGAATGAATAACAAAGAATAGGGCATGATCTTGGGTTAGTGTTACTCGATATGACGCTATGCATGAAGGAAGCCATTTATCGAAACGGAAATGCAAGCAGCGTGGTAGGCTTTGCCTAAATCGACTATCTATCTACTTAATATCATTTTCATTTTGGGCACTCATACACACATAATTGAGACACTCGAAATGACAAGAAATGTTTGCCCATTCCAATTTCTTTTCCGGATGTTATCTATCAGTTTTTAAAACCAGGTAATGAACGAGAATAGCCACAAAAAGAACAGAAAAAAGATGCAAATTTTGGGATACAGTTTGACGGAGAATAAAAGGTAACAGATCAAATCGTGGACTGATGATAGACAGCTGGCGTTTACGTCAATGCTACTGTAGCATAAGAACAAGGGTTTGGTTAGCAATCAAAAGACAAGATATATCTGTAAAAAAGAAAGAGAAAGAAGAAGACAAGAAGAGAATAGTTTAGGCAAGTATGAAAGCAAGAATCATTGTGCCTCTCTCCATAATATAGATATTGTTGGGAGTAGGGCTATATACTCTGAGACTGACGGCCGAGTGAGACCAGAATCGAATATAATTACTCATAGACTCTTCCGGCCTCAACATCACCTACCCTCACTTTTGTTCCCCATGGGTTCTAGGTATACTCTCTTGACGCTCTGCCTGTCTTAGGGTGATCCCCGTAGTGATTTAGCATACACCTTGTAAATATCACATATGTTGCATATACCATTGGAAGTCAAGCACGTAATATCTTATATTGAATGTCAGTTGTTATATCTTCGGAGTTAAAGAATTCTCCAGTTTAGTCATATGGTATGCTTAGGTGGCAGCTTGATGGGATTCTGCATCGTAAAAGTTGATAAATGACAAATATCTATATGCGGGGTGGTATATGTCTTGTATAAATATGGTTAGGTTTCCTTGGCCATCTTACACCGTTTATCTTTGCTATACAGGAAGTATTTGTAACGATGTAGTTGTACATTTTGGAAACGTGGTGGTATTACTAGTATTCTAGTTGTAGCTATGAATAATATTCCATATAGATTAGTATCTAGATATTTAGTAAAACAAACCTAAATATGTAACGCTGGTCATGAGTCAAACTATCTAGCCGCCCGGTGAGGCGGCTGATACATATATGTATTGAATGGGTTACAGGCAGTTCACGATCCTCAATCCCGTGTATTGCTTGCCGACACCGAGTGGCTTGATATATTTGCATATCTGTATACAGATATACAGATATACAGATACGTACAGATATAACTATGTAATTATTTGTATCAGGCTGTCTGTTTTTGCCTTCAATATCATATCATATTGTTAGGGTTCTATCTCTTACCAATTTTATTTTTATTTTTAATTCATCAATCTTATGGAGCTATAGAGCTGTGAAGATATTTCTCTTACCATTATTTAGGTCAAAAGGCACAATGCATTTATTGTATAAGTGACAAGAGCTTAGCGTGACTAAATGTAGTATCAAATGTCAAATAGATATTCAAATTTATATTTTATAGCATCATGCAATGTGCTGATAGCACCTACGATCATTCATTTAGATTTTGGCGATTAAAGAATTGAGTATTAAGCAAAATGCACTTATCAGTCACATGTAATACCAGCATGGGTTCTTTCGGTACAAAGAGCAACTTATCAAGTATGTACCACGACTGGGTTTCGTTATGTCATGATATTCACAATCACACTAATCATCTCAATACTACAAAGTTACAAAGTGGCCCAAGTTTTGATAACAAAGACACAATTAATACAACTAAGTTGAATAGTCGAAACTATCAGACTAGATGATAGGAAATAAAAATTACAGGAGTAAGGAAAAAAAAAGTAACTAAGCGAAACGCAACAATAGAGAAAAAAAAAAGAAAATTACATAAGAGGCATAAAGAAAGCCATCATAATCATGTCGTCAGAAACATCCACTACAAACAATCCTACAGATTTTGTGGAAAACCTCGCCATAATCCATATACATTTCTTACCTGTTATTTCCGGAAATGAAAACTTTCGAAAGATAACCAAGAAAAAAAAACACCAAAATAGAAAAAAAGATACTATTTACAGAGTGCCAGTCAGAGGCAGGTTGCGAGAGCTGGGGCCAACCCAGACGGTCTTGGTGAAGTTGGTAACAACCCAGTCTTGAAGAGCAACATCCCAGTTGGACAGGTCACGGCGGGTGAGCTGAGCGGTGAAGGTAGCGCTCTCACCGGCAGGGATGGACAGACGGTCGAAACCGCGCAGAACTCTGACGGGCTCGTTGGGGCCGCCGTGGTTCACGTATAGCTGGGGAACCTCATCACCGTCCAGATCACCAGTGTTGGTGATGGTAGCAGTGATCTCGTACAGAGTCTCCCACAGGAGAGGGTTGCCACCAGGAGCACCAGAAGAACGCAGGCGGGGTTGGGCAGTGCCGTCAAGAACGTTGGGAGGCAGAAACTCGTCGGCAGTGGAGCCGTAGGTGGGGTCACCAGAGGCAGAGGCACCATCAGTAGAGTTGACCCAAGGGTAGATGTAGCCGCTCAGAGGGCGCACCTCATCAGGGTACAGGTACTCGCTAAGGTCAGTGCTGTAGTTGCCTAGAACAGGAGCCTCAATGGTCGAACCGGTGGTAGGAGTGTAGGTAGAGACATTCTCAAGAGCCTTAATCTGCAGGTCAGAGTACTCAAAGGTGGTGTATGAGAGACCGAAACCGAACTCATAGATGGGAGCACCAGAGTCGTTGGCGTTGGGAGCAACACGGTCGAAGTGGCGGTAGTCAATGAAGAGGCCCTCGGAGAAGGTATCCTGGACAATCTCGAGGGGGCTGCTAAGGTTGTAGATGACCGAGACTCCGTAGGACTCTTCAGTAGGACCCCAGGTGAAGGGAGAGCGACCAGCAGGGTTGACACGACCGTAGAGAACATCAGCAATAGCCCAGCCAGACTCCTGGCCGGGAACACCAGCCCAAACAATGGCAGAGATGTTAGGGTGGTTGTAGTAATCAGTCAGAAGAACAGCACCAGTGGAGTGGATGACGACAATGACGTTGGAGCGGACGGATGAAACGTTCTTCAGGAGCTCGTCACCCTGGTTCCACAGAGTGAGGTTGTTGCGGTCACCCTCGTTGCCATCAACGTTGATGTAGCCCTCACCAGAGTCGGCGTTGACAAAGACGATGGTAGTGGAGGTGTTGTCCTGAGTCACAAGGCTCTCAACCTGGGTCCAGGCGTTGTTGGACAGAACGCTCTCGTAGCGAGAACCGTCGCTGATGGCTTGCAGCTGCAAAGCAGTATCGGGAGTGACCAGGTAGGAGAAGTCAGCAGAACCAGAGCCCCAGGCCATGCCCAGAGTGCCACGATCACAGCCACGGTCAGAGCAGCCGTTGGGGCCATAGGGGTTAGGGCCGGCATCTTCGCCGATGACATTGACGAACTTGGGCTTGTTGAGAGGCAGAATACCGTCGTTCTTGAGCAGAACAGTGCCCTTGGCGGCAATCTCGCGGATCAGTTCGGCGTGAGCAGTACCGTTGCGAACATCAATGTGCTCGTTGACGACACCCCAATCCTCCTCGGCAGCGTCATGGAGATAGCCCTCGGTGGCCTTGGTCCATGACGAGAAGTTGATGTCAACCAGGTTGTCGGGGGTGAAGCCGACCTTGTAGAAGGCAGCCATGATTCTCATGGCCATGTCATCAATTCTCCACTCAGGAACGGTGCCGTTAGTGACGGCGAGGGTCATGTTGCTACCCCAGAAGGACTTGCCGGAGCCCATGCTGCTGTCACCGGGCATGGTCATGTCCAGACCGGCGTGAGTAGAGCTGACGCCAGTGTGCTGCGCCTGCCAATCACTCATGATGAAGCCCTGGAAGCCAAGCTCGCCCTTGAGCAGGTCGTTGTTCAGCTTCGAGTTCTGGCACGAGTAGGAGTTGTTGACTTGCTGGTATGAGCACATGAAAGAGCCAACACCAGCCTTGACAGCATCGGCGAAGGGCCACATATAGAGCTCGTGCATGGTACGGTCGTCAATGTTGGCCGAGTAACTCTCGGCAATGGCATCACCGTAGCCAGTAGCCTCAGAGACTTGGCGGAAGTGCTCCTGCTCGTTACCGACCCAATGCTTGGCACAAGCAATAACACCACCGGGTGCCTGAATACCGCGAACAGTCTCGTCCATACTGACACCAGTCAGGTAAGGGTCGGAAGAGAACCCCTCCCAGTTACGACCACCAGCGGGCGCTCTTCCCAAGGGACCGGCGACGGGGCCGAGCATGACGTTGACACCCTTGCCGTGGTGTTCTCTGCCCATGGCCGCACCTCTCTGGTAGATCAGAGAGCGGTCCCAAGTTGACGCGGCGGTCATACCAGAGGGGAAGACTGAAACGTAGTCGGCCAAGCGAACACCAACAGGGCTGTCCTGAAGGCAGAGACCGCGCATGCCGAAGCGGGGAAGAGAACCAACGTTACCAACGCAGCGCTCGGATTCCCAACTAGAGAGATATTGTTAGTACGAAAATCATGCATCTTGATGATAAAACTGATAACTTACCCGACACCGGTGGTCAGGTTGACCTTCTCGAGTAGTGTGAGCTGGGAGACAAAGGCCTTGGCCTTAGCGTACGCTTCCTCCCAGCCGGTGGCCTCGGGGTCCATCCATGGCGAAGGGTAGAAAGAGTCTGAGTGGGCCAGTGTAGAGTTGTCGAAGGTGGGAGTGTCACGAACGTGAAGAGCAGCGGCATCGGCCTGGCTGACCGCTGCCAGCAAGGCAGAGGCAAAGACACTGAGCTTATGCATAATGTCTAGTACTATATATGTGTGTATGTATATGTACTATATTGTATAGGAAACAGTAAGATGCAGATATGAATGGAATGGAACGAGGAGAAGAATGGGAATCTGAGCACGGGATAACGGCCAGATATATAAAGGAGCCCAGAAAGGATGATGGAAGATCACAGTCTGAAAGTGAATCAACAATGAAGGGCAGATTGAGACAGATCTGCAACTTCCCTAAGATGAGGACTGAGATGAGAAAGAGCCTTAAAAGCTGAGGTAAGCGATGAGGGTGAGGAGGAAAGAGCCAACACGGTCACTGAAATGGGAGGTCGACGCAAGGCTTATATAGAAGTTTGCCGATGGTGTTGCACGCCGGCCATTGGAGGTATAAAGAAGAAGTACGGCTAAAAGTACGGCTAGAAGCACCAGTCAAGGCCTCTCCTGAGCTAAGACGGCGTGTACGCAAGAGGATGAGGGTGTTAGGTAGCAAGCCGTTCCAGCCAATAGCCGGCTACGAAATCAGTCATAAGTTATGACTTCACGGCTATAGATAGCATGGCCGCTGCAAATCGTTTACCAGCTTTTTTTTTACTCGACCACTATGTTGCTACAGTACATTATGAATGATGACAGCAGACTACATATGGAAAGAGAGGATCGATCCATGGCTGCTGCTACACCCACATCCCAGTGCTACTCTGCCACACGCCTCCCCTTCACATATCTAGATCTAGCCAGGATGGCAGACCGAGACAACAAGGCGATGATAGAATTCTAAGAAAGAAAAGTCGGCAATAAGACGGACGAGAAAACCGCCTATCCAACTCCTATTCGATAATGCCAAGGCTTCATCTTCATTCTTTTCGCTGTGTTTGTTTGTTTCGCTCACATTTCCCTCTCGAAGGAGAAAAAGGGTGAAGGGTCTACAATCAAGACATACAAACGGAAATTACTATGTACAGCACTAAGCATACCTAAATTGAGGCGTGCAGGTAGCAGAGCAGGAAAATCATAATGCCTAATGGAGCAGTTGCATGTTAGTGGACGAGCAGTTGCTATGCGCGCCAGCCCCACCCATCCTCTCTCCAACGGAAAGCAGACAGACGTCCTTGCGGCTAAAGTCAGGGAAATGACGATGGCAAGCCTACTTTGTGATTTGCTGTCTGTTTCCTAGAGAATCTTTGAAACAGGTCACAAGATCAGCGGGTCTGAGTGAACTATTCTCCCTTTCTGTTTTTTGTTGTTTATCTATCTTTTACCTCCCATGACGATTTGGAGCTATCCATTGCCGCTCTGGGCTTCTATGATAGCGGTAGCTAGCAGCTGCATACTACCCATGATTACTGACACATACAATGCATACATATACCACTAGGCTTGTTGACGTCGAGTATGGGTTCTACATACAGATATATTCTAGTAATAATCAACGGGGAGGATCGCAGGAAGGGGTGTGGCTAAATAGACGACGATGTGGCATGGCGGCTTTTCCCGGTCGCCCCAACATGTAAATGCCGGTCGCCGCGTAGAAAATGTATGGAATGGTAAGATACTAGTCACACTATAGCAAGGAATGGGCAGGAAGAATATGGTGATGACGGCGGAGACACTTTCATTTGCATGAGAACTATAGGTACATTTACATACATATCTGTATATGGCTATGGAGACAATAGCCTTTCAAAAGATCTCATCTAGGCTGTCTTCCAAGATATATGTATCATCTAACTCTATAGAAAGCAACTATGCCGTACATGCGCATCAACGCACATTCCAATGTTGTGAGCGTAGACAAGGCATCTCTTTTTGAGGCTTTTTGCGAGCCCGAGCTTTGATTTGATTATATTTTACGTCTACTTGAATCACTGAGATCATACGACGCCGGGCTAGCTACCGGACAGATATTTAAAGTCCTCCGCTAGAGACAAACTCAATAGCGCGAGCTTTTTTTCCTGTTGCTTATGTGCTCCCTCGAACGGCCTCAAAACTACGTTAGAACAGAACTATATTGTCGTCAACTAAGCTCTTCAGGACAATCCTTCGCCTGTTTTCCCCATGGGGTTGATTGTCAAGGCCAAATATAATTACAATGCATTTATAGCGCAAAAATAACACTTAGTTTAGTGGGTCGGGTGTCTATTACAACTATTTCTACCTTGTTACTTTGCAAGTGGGCCCTGTGAGCAAACAAGATTTTGTGGGGATAAAGGCGGACTAAATAATGGAGAGCAAGTCAGAAAGGAAAGGTGAAGCGCTGTTTGGATACTATTCCAACAAACCAGCCATTTTATAGCTGTTGCTGTTCGATTAGATGGTACGCCGGTGCGCCGGCATCACAATCCACAGCTAGAAGCAACGATGTCTACGGCATTTGACAAACGAAGAAAGGCGAGAGAGGCCTCTCTAGTAACTAAACAGGCCATGTGATTCCAGCATATCTCTAGCGCCTCAAGACTTTTTATCCATCGGTTGGTGGATTCTGTCATGGTCAGAAATCTTGGTCAGAAATCATGAGACCAACTCCAAGTTGGCCTTGTGAGCTTTTCATGCCGTCATTGGCCTGCCATCGGCATAACCCTACACCAAGTTGACCCAACTGACGACTCACTTTTCTTGTTATGTTGTTTTTGGGCGTCTTTTTCCGATAGTTTTCCCACGATAATTGGAGATGCTAGCTTAGTGGAGAGATTATCTCGATCTTTTCTTCGTCGAGCTTCCCCTCAATCCTCATCAAGCTGCCCATCTGAGCCTCTTTTTGGTGTGAGGATACAAGAAGAAAGCCGCTCAGGTGGGCACTAGGTGTACTACTACTACTATCCTTTTTGCTGTCTTTTCGATCTTTCTACCACAGGACGTCGTATTCAAGAGCTCCTCCCACGCTATGAATAGCGATATACACATATGACTCCTCGATCCATATCTACTGCTCTCAACGCCAATGCAGTCTGATCTACATTTTATTTAGCGGGAGAGGAGCTAGACACGCGATTTTCTCTCCTAATTCCCCATCTTCATCGTGGTCCCTGAGGCTCGAAATATGAAGGTGTTTGATGTGGTTTATTTGCCTGTCACTTTTATGTATCGTTTTCCGTCTTCTCCAATATGCAAACGGGCTTGGAAGTATCTACTATCTCCAACTGCCAATACTGGCCATCGAAATACCAGATTAGTCAACATAGTAGACACTTTGACTAATATCGACAACAACAGACACGGCCGCTTGAGCTTGAACTCATACTGCCGTCAGCGCGAATATATTAGCCTGGATAAATGTCAGTTTGATTGCTTTGTGATCAAGGTTAAGTAAGTCCACGTTAGCTCAGCATAGTCTATATGAACTTCACGGCATACAATGTTTCTTCGATAATACATGGAGTAACTTTCGCTACATATCAATACTACATCAGCTCCCAACGTAGCTTGCTTTGGAGGCATAACAAAGAGCAAACAAGAAAAGAGAAGAGACGAAAGCACGAGAAGGATAAACTTCCTAGTCAATCAATGTGGGATGCCATCGTAATGGGTGTAGCTAGATGTCTCATTCCAATAGCCCAATGGCAAGAAAAAAAAGAAAGGTATATCAGACAGTATGTTGTCATTTGTTCCGAGTCAAGTAGCTTCATAATCCAGATGCCCATGGGACCCCAAATCAATAGATGCGTTCAGTGCCGGATGAGCAAAAAAGGGCCGAAAGACTCGCCGTATTCTACAAGAAAGGTTGGAAATATCCCTTGATAGTGACGAACAACAACGTTGAACCTTGGGAAAAAAGAGGACAGTCTAGATTCTGGGGAAAGGTGGTAGGGTATGTGTATGAACTTTGAAGTGAAAGAAGCCTCCTGTTCCTTGATTCTCACTCAGAGAGAAGAGGATGGAAAAAGACTATTATCTAGACACCGTCAACCCGAAAGTCTCTCTTCTTTCTTGTCGAATAGACTTGCTTATTTCAACCTAGATCGAAATGTATGTGTCATCATGCAAGCTCTTTTAGTTTGGGGAGATATTATCGATCTTGAAAGGTGCGTGACTTTGGCATCGACAAGGTGGCTGACGGCACATCACCACTTTCATGAATATTCTTCCCGAATGAGGGTGTGGAGGTCGTGAGAAAACAAGATGTGCTACACAAGAAATTTGATGAAAACTTCCAAAAAATTGTTGAACTATATACAGTTTGTATCAGCTAGGATTTGAGAGACGCCCATCTATCAGTGCTATGTAACATGAAGTTTAAGTAATTTGCTATTTCAAAGGTATTGCACAAAAACATGTAGAACTGACTAGCTAATTCTCTTTGTTCAAGTTCTACTAGGGCTTTAGTATTAGGTAAACACCACGCGTAGACGGCTGGGGAAAAAGAAGTGGAATAATGCGGTAATAAATTACACAGTTCTATAGTGGCAATATTTTCCGAATGATTTTACTGATACTGCGTTTGTTCGAAGTCTAAAGAAAGGGAAAGGGAAAAAGACAAAGGCTAAGGGCACAGTAGAAAGCGACTGTTTATGCCGATCTATTGCCACCAATGCTTCATGTACAAGCCATTAGTTAAACACTATCAAACAAACATAAATTGTTGTCTTTCGAGGCTCTGCAATACTCCTGGAGATCAGCCACATCTTCCTGTTTCTAGTGAGTCACTGAGTATCACAGAGACTGTGTTCGGAGACTACGAGACATACTGTATGTCCATGTTTATATGTAGTATAACTGTATCAATATGCACAGCTACAGATATACAAATTCACGTTTGTTGTTGGAACAGAAACAGCATTAGTGATTTACTCTGCATATAAGCCAGGGCAATATGTGCACTATATCTGTACATATATGCACAGTACATTCGCAACCTAGAAGGAGGGCCACATGTATTTGAACATGCATTTCATATAGCGTATATGCACTAACTGTGGTGGAACTAGCCAAGAGAAAGCACCCAACAGCGAAATGGCATTGCATAGTCGGGGTGTGACTTGAATATTGAACGGATACTAGCATTGAGGCTACATACCAAGCTATACGATCAACTATACGAGGCAAATCATAAAGTAAACAGAGTAAGATTTCAGAATCTTTGTGCGGTAAGTTATGTATTTACAAAGTGGGACAAGTCTATAACAATAAGCGCCAAGCCCGAGAGAATAGAGTAGATATGTACATACAACTATGTATCATGATGGGAATATAATACGCCGTGCAGACAACGTTAATTTTTGTACCAGAGAACAGATCATGTTGTGGTATGGTAAGGCAACAGTGAAAGAGGAAATAAATGAATGTATACATATTATTATATATCGGCTCTTTACTGTTCGATATTGTATGAGTACGTTCTTTATTGAAATTTCAGGATCCAGTGCTGTTATATACGATTACATTCCGTTAACCCAGAAATAAAGACTTTAGGTACAGCGCTCAATCAGTCATGGGTACATACAAGGCATCTTTCTTTGTAGACCCAAGATCAACAAAGGAAACGAAACGTTCATAGAAAAATAGAAAGATAGAAAGGCAGCTACCACTAAAAGATCTCTGCGTGTTTCTTCCCCAGATTATTTTGCCGGGTTTCATCTTTTTTTTTTGGGGGGGGGTTCTTCAGCGATAATGGATCCCATCTTTCTTCCTATTGCATCAACTATGTCATAATAATCACATGTAGTTATCTTACAGTTAACTACATGACTAACTAAAATACTTGTAGCTTTTTGTTCAGTTTTTTTTTTTCACTTCCATAGTTCGGATACCGGAGAAACTCGCCCGAGGGCTGACTTGGTACCGAATGTAGCAATATTTAAAGCAAATCTCTAACATAATATTGTGTTGGATAATTTAAACAAATACAGGTAGGTGTTCATAAATATGACAGCTGTTACTGGCGTCACAAAAGTGGCTGTTTCTATTTCTGATATCACTACCCCGGGGAATTATCAACGAATTTTCTCTTGTGAATACTCCTTCATTTCTCCTAGCTAAATCTTCTATCTACCACTTTTCAAGATCTTAAAGAGCGGACAAAGGGCGGCATTCGGGGGCCAAAAAGGCTATCGATCCCCTATCCATCCAGTTTCACCAACTGAGCGAGAGGAAGCCAATAATCCGCTTTGCCAAGAGAGACAGAAAGACAGCACATACAACCTATTCACATTCTTCCCCATTCCCCATTCCTAGAAAGAGGAGAGGAAAAGGGAATGCCCAGGGCTTCTTCTTGGCTCGTTATCCTTGTGACTTGTAAGTTAGGGCCCTCCTTCGAGCTCTGCTCTCTTATTTCGCGTCACATCAAGCCCGCACGATGTTTTCCCATCATGTCAAATAGACTTGCTTACTAGGCCATCTTGGGGCATATACTCCGTAGGCTGAATCTACTTACAAAAAGAACCGATCAAACTTGCTTGCCTGTGCTCACATAGTAGAAACACTGCTAAGAACACCATATTTATTACGTTACTAGTGAAATATGATGATGATGATGATCAGCATCTTGAACATGATGGACTGAGAGGTTGTGGATTCCGATACTGGAGCCTATCGGGGAGATATCCACCACCATCGCGGCTCTACGGTTCCAGAATATAGAGAACATAGGGAGCTGGTGCGTGAAAAATAAGACCAGAACAATGAAGAACAACACTGGAATGTTGATATTTGGTACATAGTATCATCGAGAACGCACGTGCTCGTCAGTGGAGGGTTGGTATCGAGCATATGAAAATCTGGGGCTTGAGTAGTTAGAAACAAAGAAGGCTATTTTGGCGAAGCTTATTCATCCGGGGTTGAAATCTAGCGGTGTTCGGATATAAGTTTCTCTTCTTACTATCGAATCAAGCTAATATATTGGGAAAATAAAGATACATTGTCCGACAAAGACGAACAGAGACGTAACATAGCATCGTTTGTAACGAATGTTTGTCCTCAAATTCCAAACAACATGGGCAGTTTATCGGAATTTGTAAAATGATATCGTCATCACAATAGTGTCAACGATATGTGGTTTTTGAATATAGGCGATGACTCCAATAAATTGATGGTAGAGCCTCATTTTTCTCGTCGTAGTTTGGGGATAAATGCAACAAAAGACGCATATCGGGATAGACAAAAGATCATTGTAGCTAATATTGTTGAACCGATCGGAATGCAACCATTATCGTGAATCTCATGTTTCCCTTTCTTGGCATCTTGTAGGTCGCTTACTCGCTTTCACCAACATCTAAAAATATATATATATTGCAAAAAGAGAAGCTCCGTCTTGCGAGAGACGGAGCGGATTCAACTTCTGGACTGAGAGGGGATCGAACCCCCGACCATTTACATATTTGTAGTGAATACTGCAAAGCAAATATCATACCACTAGACCATCAGCCCGGGAAGATTTGTGATTCTTGAAAATTTGAGTGCTAGATGAGTAAATATAGATTAAAACGTTGTTGGGCTCTTTTTGCTGTTTTCTTTTGCATTGTCTAACCGGAGTGCGTTGAGCAGGAAAAGTTTAAGACATGTCCTATAGCCGATCCAGTATCATATATCCTGGTAAGCCAACAAGTCCGGTGTCGTATGCAAATAGTCATCCAGGTAGACGTTGAATATGGTCAAGTGGTATGATCTTATTTATTGTAGGTTGACAATATATACCATCGAATCAACTCAAAACCATCGTCTTAATCCTTTCACTTTCGCCCATTCACCGACCACAACTGCCGCCGGTAAAAAAGAAGGTGTTTGTTTACTGCGCTCGGGCATTTTCGGCTGAGTTATCATTCAAGGGTTATTGGCATTTTATTGTCCCCAGAATTGGGGTTCTAGATTCTTCAAGAATAGCGGGTATAGAAAAAGCCAAATATATATAGCGTAGACCAAGTATAAACGCTTGGGTTAAGTTACAACCAATGTCACTAATAGTTCAGCTTCCCCCAAATATTCAACAAAACTGAAAGAATATCCACATAAAAGAGTGTCGAGTTTGTCCGCTCAACATGGATAAATAGGGTTGTTTTTTTGACGTCGATAATCCCCTGTATATCATAGTTTATTAACATTGCGTGTATTTTGGCGAAGGAGAGGACGCTAGAAGCAGATTAATTACAGATCTGTGAACCGAAACCGACAGTATCCATCATATAACTTATATAGTCTCGGCCCAGTTCATTGCGGCTTTCACGATCCCGACACCCAGTCCTACTCTGAAACCTAGCGTAAGAAGGAAGGCAACGCCTTTACTCGGTGGGCTACTATAATTATAATGTCATATGACCTGTTTGTCAAGATGACTTTCCCTCCTCTAGGCTCTGTGTTTAGACAGTCTTTATGTCATCTGCTAAAAAAAAAACTAAAGAAAAACGTCATTCCCCAAATCCTAGAAGCCTTTAGGACAAGGCTAATGGCCGGCGGCCGCACCTAAAAGAGAAATGTTGGTACTCGAATTTAACGAGTGAAATACTCAACTCTTGTTGTCTCGTTACCTCTAGGATCCCAAAGAGACAAGGCTCCCTAGTTCCAACCTATTCCGCCTTTTTCTGCGTCTGTTTCTTTTCTTTTTTTCCCCAGGAAACTTGAAGTGCCGTCAGACTAACAAAGCTCGCTTCGTCACCTACCTTTTACGATCTTAGCGGCATCTTCCCCAGCTTATGTTGGCCCAATAAAAAATTACGGGGTAAAGCAAGAACTAATTCCTCTTTCTGCCTTTTTTATTTACTTTAAGTATCATATCTTGATGTTTCTTTCAGATTCATCCTATTATCTCTTTTTCTATCGGCCCGTTTCTTGCACCACACTAAGGCATGTGGTCTACGGGTGAGATTTTGAGTTTTTGTCCTGCTTTACCCAAGCGAAAATTGATCTGTCTACTTTCTCTTTTTCTTTTCTCCACGATCCCAACTCTACATGTAGCTCTCGTTAATCAAGAGCTAGGACGCACATAAGTCGGAGTTTATTCCCAATCAAGAAATCTGTAAATCTGGGGAATGGAAAGCTAAAACACACCCTCCATCATCTTAACGCTAGAAAGCCTGTAATTAACGCCTTGCCAGACCTTCTATCCTCTTCAAACTTCATAACTGATAATGATATATCACTCGGATCAAAACATCCTCCACCCCTTCCCCAAGCTAGCTTTCTTTTCCCCGCATTCTAGCTTCCAACTGTCTGGCACTAAGACTATGCAGCAGGCCAAGAACAAGAAGTGACAAACAAAACATGCCATCTGAGTCTTCTTCTCGGCATCTAAACAAGGCCGCTCTCTTTTGTGTTTATTCTCTCCGCCTGCCAACATCGACTCAGAGAATGAGAGAATCGAGTCGATTAGGTCACATCCGGCAGTTTCACTTAAAGGTTCTGCCTATGATTAGCCAGTGTTATTGCGAGTGCGACGTCGAAGGCCATTCTAAGGCATTTGTCCGTTGCCGGATTTGCCAGACGTACATGATAAATACAAGAAGGAGGAATAACGCTATTATTTTTGACTTACTTATACACTACATGGTAATTTGATTGGCGGCTTGTTTCTGTGTTCTTGTTTATTCTAACTATCAAAGATTTGACTGTAGCTGCATTCTTCCCTCGTCTAATTGAATCTTGGCAGAGATCTCTGTCGGGGCAGATGGTCAGACACCGGCATAATCAAACAATCACGAGACTTAACGGCAATGATATCGTGCCGAAGTCAGTGGTATTATCAGATCTCTCAGTTCTTACCACACATACTCAGTTAACGACTTGTTATGGGGATTACGCAATATACATGTACTAACAAAATAATTTAAAATAAAAATAAAACAAAATATCAAGACACACACACTACGTTACCTTTCGTCACCAAGATGGAACTCTCAGCTGACCATCTTAATAGACACATAAAGGGTCAATATTAAACTATATGCCAATGAATATTATGTCTGTTCTCTCCATTGCTACAACAAAAGTCCATTCACCTAAATTCCTTTCTTTCATAAAATTTTACAAAGGACCAAAAAACCTCATCATAAATTTCTAATCATTAGTATACAAAATTAAAAGACATTAACTCCAACAAGCAAAAAAAAAAGCCTGCCTAATCTGTCAGGCTCGGCTAAACGTCTAAGATATCATTATCTATGAATACAACCGGAGGAAGAGACAAATCGTAAGAAGATATTGGTGTTCCTTTCCTTTTTTCTGTTGGTACTAACTTGAGGTTTTTGGTTGGTTGGGTAGTTTGCGTATACATATGTAGGAACGAACAGTTGATGAGGAAAAATAAAAAATGTATCAGGAATCAGTTGGAAATTTAGATGGCTGGATATCATAGAACCAATAGTACGATACAGCTTCAAGATAATCATCGAAAGTTTCTGTTTTGAGATTCTATTAAGCCGGTCTATGGCCGAGTGAAAATATGGGAAAAGACATGATATGATATGCCCGGATATTGATAGTCCGACACTTTCCTGTGTATCCCGTAATTATTTCCGGATTTGATATTGTCCAGGTATCTCAGCCCGGTGAGTTTTTCTTAATGTCAAGTTGAAATGAGAAAATTCGGGGTAGGTTGGATGCTGAACCTCCTTGATTCCTTTCTTAGATGCGGCATAGATTCTATGCGTTGCCAGAATCCTCTTTTGACCTCTCCGTTTTCCCCATCCTTTCTAATCAGCCCAACGAGAGGCAGGACCACCACATAACTGCGGAGAAGGGGATAAAGAAAAGGCTTAGAAAAAAAAAACACAAAAAGGCAACTCCAGTCCGACACCAGCAGCCCTGTATTGGCAGATACTTAGTAGATGTATGGGACAATCTTGTATGGCACTTGCTTCTTATACTCAAGCCAGTCGTCACCGTACTTCTTGAAACACTTGTCGTCGTCTCTGCCCTCGCGATGGAGAAGTAGCGTCGCAAAGTAGAACACATAAAAGTAGGTTAAGATAGCACCCCAGCCACGAGCGGCGTCTTGCACAACCTCGCGACCGTCTAACATAACCAGCGCACCCTCAATGCCGCTGCCGGCGGCCATGATAGTATAGCCAGCAACGCCGGTAGGGAGAGAATAGGGCCAGCTCTGAATCCAGTCACCTAGGTAGTTGATGTGGCGCGCCATACCCCACCAGCCGGTGGTCAAAAGCCTGCTGCCGGTCTTGGTAGTGATGTACTTCAGGTGGGCAACCTTTGGCGAGTCAGGGTTGCGGCGGAATTCGTTCTTCTCCGAGTTTGAAGACCGGAAAATAGTAAATCCCGTAAGTAGAACAGCGCAGGTAGCAGCCAAGCCATAAGGACCCAGAGTCACAGGGTAAGTAGCTAAGTAGCGAGTTTGGGTGGAGTACAGGAAAGGGACCCAAACCAGGTCACCAAAAGACAGCATGTTACCGAAGCCATCCAAAGTGATATCGATCATAGTGAGGATAGACGATTCATAGTACCAAGCATCAATGATGTACAGCGTCTGGATACTAGTCAGGAAGATCATGCTGTCAGACACAAATCCGTAGTTACGGTATTGCTTAGCGACCCAGGTGAAGTTGCACAGCGCCCACATAAGCAGTCCGGGCCGCAGTTCACACCACTCCTTAATATCGACCTCACCAAAAAATGGCAGGTTAACACGCGGGTTCAGCTCGCGGCCAATGAACCAATCGTACAGCATATTTCCAGTCTGGCCGCCAATAGCGATCTCACGCTTCTCGGCGTTTCCGGGCTTCACATTAAAGCTAGCGACGTAGCAGTAGGTTGCCAGACCCCAAGCGATGATCAGGTGTGCAGTCATGATCTGCAAGTAGTTCTCGTCAATGTAGCGCCAGGCAATAAAATCAGCTCCCTCGGCAATGGTGCCAGAAAGGCATCCCGCCAGGATGGCCATGTTGCTAGTGAAGGCTATATGTATATATCAGATATCAACAAGTCAGCGGCCACACACACACAACCACACGTGGGAGGGAATGATATTCGTCTGATGAGTGAAACTTAGAGCGTCTACCATCTAGATGAAGTTGGGGAGAGGGATTCTTAAGTTACCATTGCAACGGTATCTGAGACGGCCGCCACAGACAAGTTCTGTGCCCACGGCAATCTCAGCGGGAAGGAAAGCGTAGAGGAACAGGTTGACACAATAGTAACCGACAGTGACGGCGAAGACGGACAAGTCAAAGAAGTCTAAGAAGCCGTTCTCGGGCCAGCCGACCTCGACCTTGAGACGCTTCAGGTTCAGCGTGCTAGGGCTCAGAAGCGACGGCGCAGGGCAGCCCGAGACATCGTTGCAGGCAAACAGGAAGAGGTACAGTAGGACAGGCAGGCCAAAGGAGATGCCAAATGTGCCGATACTAGAAATGGGCGCAAAGGGGGAAGAAGCAGTCAGAAAAAAAAAAACAGGCCAGGCTAGTGACATGCAACGCAGTCGTCGATATGCGATCCACGATAGGTGAATTGACAGTAGGGAGAAGGGAAAACTTACGGTCCGCCAAACTCGTAGTGGCGGCTGGCCAGCGATGAGGCAGGTGTTTTCGCGGGCATTGAGGGCTTCAGTCTTTACTTTCTGCTATATTTTTTTTTCTCTTTCCGATAGGTCGGTGATGAGTGAAGATGGTATGTAAGAGCAAAAATGGCGATGTCTCCTGAGTTGTCGACCACTTGTCTCTACTATTTTACTCTGTTGGCCCCCGGTCGCTAAAAAGCCAAGCTCGTCTGGACAGGATTGCCAGTATTCGTTTTCGCGATTAGTGCAGGAACAGGGGCTAGCAGGTAGAAGAGACCCATTTTCTGTGCCTAGTAAACAGGTATACCTAGACTCATTAGGTAAACACAGGTGAGAGCTTGCATTAAGAGCTCTCAGAGCTAGACCACAGTTAGGGTTAGGGACAGGGTTTTGGATCGACAGGCACAGCCGGGATTCAGCCGAGCAGCGCTTTATCTCAATTAGGGCCCGAGATGCTACGCAATGCCAGGCGCTCTGTTTGATTATGTTGCGTATCACTCGCTCGTCAGTCTGGATTTACTATCAGTGCGGCCTCTGTTTTTGCTTCCGTGAGCTTCTTTTGTTTCTTCCATTCCCATCGCCAATTTTCTTGCCGCTTTGCTGGGTTTTCAGCTGTGATTTATCAACGACACACAATCTGCGATCGTGTCCTATATCATCTTTGTTCTCTTATCTCACGCCAAAGTCCACCGTCACTCATTTCATCGGCCATCCCTTGTCACGATTTCCCGCTACCAGATCGCCAGCCAGGTCGCCTGATTGCGCACATCGCACACATTAGGGGCTTCTTGTTCCTCTCGACGTCTAACATTAATATATACTATCTCGCGATAATCAATACCGTCTATCAACACCAGCCTAGACAATGGCGCGCATGTCGCTTGCCTCGCTGGCAATCGGGCTGCTGAGCAGCAGTAGCCTAGTATTTGGTGCCTCGCCTCTCTCTTCCACCACCACCGTCGTAGCCCAGGGCGTCATCCCGACCACCGGTTCCGGATCCCAGCCTAGCTCTAAGAGCAGCTCTGTCGCGCCACCGGCCTGTACGGCCACCTCAGTTTCCACGCTAGGCGGCTTCTTCGATCTGCGACCAGATATCGCCGTCGCGGCGCCAAAGGACGGCTCGTCTAAGGTTAAGCGTGTGCGCCATACCGACTACGAGGCGCGCGGCTGGGACTACGGATACAACTTCACGCTCAACATCTGCTCGTCCGTCCTGTCTCCCGTCAGAGACGTCGTTGGCGTCGACAAGGCCAATTGGGGCAATGTGAGTGCGTACTACACGTACAAGGGCCTGGTATACTCGCTGGGGTAAGACTTTTTTTTCTTTCTTTTTCTTTTTCTTGTCCTTCTACTCTGCCCTACCTTGATACTCTCCTCGTCTACATTCGTTAGCTTATTGGTAACACTGACGGATGTCACGTTTCTGATCCGCGGACCGAGACCTAGCCTAGTCCTTAAAAAACGCCAGAAATGCCCCCTCGCCTCACTATAGACCCTCGTTGCAGCCACCCGGAACCCTGTCGCCATCGCTGTCGCATCGACGCCCTATGAAACTAACCTATTGTCTTTTCTTATTATAGACAGGAATCCATGGACTTGCAGAGTCGTGGCCGCAAGCTTGTGCTACAGTACACCGGTGGCTCGCCATGTGACTACTCGTCCTCATCGGGATCCTCCGTAACTGCCTCGACAACGCAGCGTCGTAAATCGGCCACCATCTCGTTCCTATGCGCCAGCGACCCGCTGGTGACGTCCCTCTCCATGTCCTTCGTCGGTGCCGATCCCGAGCTGTGCGCCTACTTCTTCGAGGCTCGTTCCGCCCACGCCTGTCTGTCGGCTGAGCCGCAGCGGCCCACATCGGGCTCCGTCGGTCCCGGAGGCGTCTTTGCGCTCATCGCCGCCATCGCCATCCTTGTCTATGTCCTCGGTGGCGTCTTCTATAACCGCACGGTCGCGCACTCCCGCGGTTGGCGTCAGTTGCCCAACTATAATCTCTGGGCTGGTGCTTGGAGTGCCATATGCGTATGTGTGTCCTGTGGTAGCCGGCGGCGCCGGTGGTAGAAGCCACACGCTCTCTTCCTTCTTTTTTTCTTTTCTTTTCTTTTTTTTCTTTTCTTTTTGTTCCATTTTATCCGCATCTGTTCCCATTCTACTTGTATTACACGCATCTTATGTCATATCATGGTCTATCTTGTTTTTCTATGTACTTGTAATCTTGACGGAATCTTTCTTACTCATAAAAATTCGACCTTTTCTATTATATTACTCAAACACATTCTTCTTTCTTACATTTGTTTCCCCCCCTTATTCACAGTAAGAGGAGACTAGGAACAAAAGAAAGGGAAAAAAAAGAAAAAAAAAAGATCAGACAAAAAAAACCTTTTCAAAAAGTAGCATATATTCTGACAAGTCATTCATCTCTTCTTTTTCTTCTTCGTTCTTATAGGACTTTACAACTATCATCATTGCTTATCTATCCCGCCTAATTCCTCCGACGAGCGCATTTGGCGGCGGTGGTGGCCGTTATAGTCGTCTTGCGCATTCGCCAAGCCGAGACCGCCAAGATGAAAATCGTCTAATCGATCAACTCGACGAAGAATGGGATGACTGAAAAAAAAAGAATATAATTCTTTTTATTGAGGGTGTGTTGCTTATCTTTCTTCTGTGGGTATAAGAATTGATGCAAAGACAGAAAACCCTTGCAAAATTGAAAGAAAAACACGATCACATGTTAGAAGAGATGAGAAGAAAAACAAAAAATCAAGTTTTTGTTGGTTTGTTATTCTTTTTAATATCTTCTGTAATCTTTGTATTCACTTTGTCTTCACTATATATGCATTCTTCATCTTAGACGGCGTTGTTCATTCTTTTCTTTAAACTCTATTCTGATTGTGCAATTTTATTTTTCACCATTCGTTTGTACCAATATCTCAGATAAATTTGATTTTCTTATATATTTATTCAAGCTCTTTGAAAGACATGTTCATCTTTTTGTGATTTATAGTTTGAAGAAGAGCAAAATTTGGCTTCATGAGATATATCAAATATTTTATCGTGGTAAAAAACCCAAAATCCTCCGTTGGCTATATATGCATAGAATTTAATAGACGAGCCTTTTCAGTACAGAAGGTTTTTTTATATATGCTGCTAGAAAGATCAAGTCCCCTTCTGACACCTTTTCTTTCATTTCAGATCACCAGCGAGATTCATGTTAGCGATCGCATCTCTAGTCCAATCATCTTCAGAGAGCTCAACTGGTGCGCCGCTATTTAGCCAGATGGCATCACGGCCGTCGATACTAGGCAACGGACCACTGAGAGTTGCTGACATATTCTGGTTTGAATATTCTTGTTGTTGTTGAGCTGGGGCGCCGCTGTCGGTAGGGTTGTTATTATTGTAGTTGGCAGTATCGACGCTTCTGTCTGACCCGGACATGCCAACCGGCGCATCTACAGGCGCAATTAGTGTAGTTGATGACCCACCACCAAGACCAAAGTCAAACGAGGGCAGTTGTGCTGAATCGGGCGAGAAGTTCTCGTGTTGCGGGTCTTGTACAGCGCCTATGGGAGCTTGTTGCTCTGGATGCTGCATATATTGTTGTTGCTGTTGGTATTGGTGCTGCTGCTGTTGTTGTTGTTGTTGTTGTTGTTGCTGCTGCATATACTGATCATACTGTTGTTGCTGCTGCTGTTGCTGCTGTTGTTGTTGGTATTGATCTTGATAAGCATATTGATCGGCTTGCTGTTGTTGCTGCATCATGTGCGGGACGTGCGGCATGGGCGGCGCATGCGAGTTTCTCATAGTATCGAGTCTCGTTGATGATGGTCCGCTCATCATAGACATCCGTCGGATGGCTGGTGTAGGCTCTGGTCCGCTTTGGAAGCTACTTATCGACAAGCGACCAATGGGGTCCATGATCCCCTGACTATCCATGATGCCATCAGTGCTGCGGATCGCAAACTGCGCAAGAGTTGGCATTGTGCGTTTGATCCAGCCTGCAAGAATCTTACCACGTTGCTTTTCACCCAGACGGGAACGGTAGAAAGTGCCCTTTTCGACAAAAGCAACTATATCAACGATGATCTGGTGTTCGTTGAGAACCGCATTGACGATAACGGGTACTATCGAGGCAAGATACGAACTTCGTGGAACTTCGGCTAGGACGACAATAAGGCCACCGGCTTGGAAAACAGCACTGGAAATTAAAGTTAGCGGCTAATCATCAGTAAAAGAAACAAAGAGCTTGTATGACTTACCAGCCACCCGGAACGATGCGGCGGGTCGAGCGTTCGATGGAGGTCTCAATGTCCATAGGGAAGTGACTGAGACCGTTGATTTCGAAAGTTTCTCCGATGCTACCTAGCACAAATAGGACCTGCATGTCTACTAGAGCACCATTGGGACCAATGGGTCTGCTGACACTATACAGGAAACCAAGATCTCCGGTACGTACATAAGCTATGCTCGGATCGCCATCGACAGTACGGCCGTTAAACCGCTCCAGATCAAACTGTGCGTTCGAACCGTAGAAAGACTTGACACAAGCCTCACTATCAACCCAAATCTCTCCATACTCGCCATCATGGCATAGAGCACAGCTTTCTGGGTTGACAATGGCGATCTGAGTGGAAACCGGGACCATTCCAGAGTCTTGAACAAGAAGTGCCGTCTTACTATCGGTTCCAGGATCCAGCGGAACGACAAGACCACGACGCAAGGCCCGTGTATCCAGCCAAAGTTCGATAGGTTCAATACACATGTATGATCGAGACGCGATCATAGGGTTAAGGACGTGCGAGTACACTGTATTGATAGCAGTGCGGTCAAGACTGGTGTTTGCGAAATGCAAGCGGACCTTCTGGAAAACATCGACGCGCGGTCTGCCATCAGCTGAGATCATCATGTTCTTGAGCTCATGAAGCGTGAAGCCCTTGGCTGTCATCGACGCCATGGCGTGGTCCAGCATCTGTGGTGTGGCGTATGTGTCCTTGATCTTGTACCGTGACAGACTCACAAACAACGATAGCGGCTGTTGAGCGAACTCGACGGGGGACAACAAGTAGGTCGGTGTGCCAATGTAGATGCCCATTACGACAGAGTGTAAGAAACCTAGGCCTGTTGTGCTTCTGACACAACCTAGCACAGGACGAGAACTTGTCATTTGACATGTTTCCTTTTGAACCTTACACATACCGAGAATAGTATCGTGACCAAGCTGCACAGCAATACGGCGTTGATCTGGCGTCCAATAAGTCCAGATGACAACAGGCCAGTTAGGCTGTACCCAGGCGGGATTCATTTTCAGTCCTAGTTCGCGGGCGCCACTGTTTTGGCGGGGAGGCTTGGTGGTATTATAGACGTTGGGAAGGTTGACCTTGAGAATGCTGGCAGATTGTTTGATGTGACTAGCCACGAGCTTCATTTTCAGTAGGTGGTCTACGTCTTGGTTAACAAGCACAGCTTTAACTCTGTAATTTGAAACAAGATGTAGCAGCGCGGGAACATCTTCCCGAAGTCGGTTTTGGTCTAGTGGCGGCATGGGGATGATCACCAGTCCGAGACTGATACAGGCGTGAACGGCGAAGACAAATTCTTCAGAGTGCGTGTACATCAAGATGATATGGTCACTAGCGGTTAGCTTGACCTTGTTGCGCAAGTAGATGGCAACAGCAGCCACCTTCAAATCAAATTTCTTCCACGTGATACCTTTTCCTTCACGACCTTTGCTGTCGATTGTGCAGTATGCCAGTTCTTCAGGCTGATGAGCAACACGCCATTGAATGAGATCCGTGATCGACATGAAGTTATTGAGTGGCGTTGACGTGCGGTCGTCCATAACCACCTCTCTGCGGTCAATACCAGAGTACTGCTTGTCGACCGGCATCAAGAGATCAGCTCTAGTACTAGAGGCTGTTGGTGACCAGATGCCTCCAATAGGATCAACACCGATGGGGAGGTTAAGGACGGCGTGCTCTACTCCAAAGCGCACATGGGCACTAGGCAGGGTTCCAAGATCGAAATCGCGACGACAAAGCATGTTACCAATCTCACGGCGTCCATTGCGGATCATACGTGGAAGACTATTGGGCGGACTTATCATCACGCAGTACAGGCGGAGATGGTGCTCTTGTATAAGGATCTCGATACACTTTTCAGCTAAGCTGTCTAGAAGTGTGGGGTCAAGTTGACGAGGAGCACCGCCTTGTTGTAAGGGCGCCGTTGATGCGGCGCTTGACTCTACCACGAGAATGGGCAAATGTTCCTCGTTTACATACACATCGAACGCCGAGCAATCGTACACAAGCTGAGTCATGTTCTTGATGATGCTGACAACTAGGTGCTGGACAAAGAAGTACCTGTGTTCAGCAACTTCAGTTCCATGTTCTACCCATTCCACCTTCTGGCGGATACGATCCTCGTATAATCCAAGTACGTAGACTTTACCCTCGATGACTGTACCAAGTAGGCCAGTGCGCAAAAATTCGGGCTCGATGGGCGTTGGATGTGGATTGCCATGGTCGAACTTGTAGGGCCGGGCATGGAAAATCTGCTCTGTGTGCTTAGGCAGAGCCCAGAATCCGCCCGACAAGGAGGGGGAGTCGACCCAAATCTCACCGATGGCATGAGAAGATGCTAGAAGACCTGAGTCTGGGTTGACGACAGCTAGAGTGGCATCAGGGATCGGATAGCCGAAGGCACCTACACGCACTGTTGAGGCATCGTTGGCACCCTCCTTGCGTGCTTCGTCGCCTATAGCTACCACAACAACCTCGTTGCTTTTGAGGGCTTCGCGGTCCAAGAGGACCTCACCGAGCACATTCTTGACCCGTGACTCGGTTTTGGCCTTGTTGCCACCGCCTAGGAGACTACCAAAGCCTGTGGTTGACTTTTCCTTCTCCTTTTCCTTTTCCTTCTCATCTTCGCTGCCTTCGGTGTCTTCTTCGTCGTTTAGAAGTTTCAGTGAAACGCCCATGCGCTCTTCTCCGCCGACCCAATCACGCACACTGATGACCATGCCACCATGTTCTGGCAAGCATAGCATTGGTGCCACGACTTCACGGGCCCTGGGATTACGTAGAGGTCTTAGCCAACGATCTGCCAGCACTTCGTGGAACTCGCAGTTGACAGTCAATGTATCGATGAGACAAAGCTTGACTGTTTGGAAGTTAGGCTCCATTCCCTTTTTGTAATTTCGAGTAGACATGGGGTCTGTTTGGTAGTTGCTAACGGCCTTATTCAAGCCAGAATAGTCGGCTACCATGAGCGTCGCTTTGTACTTTGTGATCAGATGGGCATAGAGACCGGGCACATCAACTGCCTTGGACTCCATCCACACCGTGGTATGACCGCCATATACGCCGTAGAGGACACCAAGGATCATTCCGATTCCGTGACGTGGGTCCAAGTATGACAGTACAGTCTCGCTTCCGGGGTTAGATGCCATCAACTTTCCGTTGCGATCACGAAGATTACTTCCATTGAAAGTATCGCCAGGTCCGTTTCCAGGAACTGTTGAAGTAATGGCACTCAAGCAAGCCATTTGGTGCATAATAGTGCGGTGACTCAAAACGACTCCACGATGATCTCCTGTAGGACCTCGTGAAAACTCAATGTAGGCAAGATCTGGTACCAAAAGAGCTGGAACGTCGTCCTTCTTTTTAGGATGGTAACTTCCAAAATCGTTGGTCTTCCACCACTCGACACCCTTGGGCCAAACGAGCTTCTGCATGTTGATATCGCGCTGAAACATTTTGAGATTGGTGTCAGTTGTTAACGCTAGGTGAGCTTGTGTTGACGTCAAAATCATGTTGAGAGTTTTGTAGTCTTGTAGGTCGTTTATTGGTACAGCCACAACTCCGGCGATGAAGCAGCCAAGTAGCGCAATGGCAAAGTCGATTACCTCAGTATCGCGATAGATAAGAGCAACTCTGTCTCCTTTGTATAGTGTACTCTTGTCCCGAATAACCTGGGCAACCTTTTCGGCACGCGACGCCAACTTATCCCAGGCAATGGTACCGATTTCTTTGCCCTTGTTGTCCAATACCCAGTATGCAGGGAGCTTAGCATTGATACGACCACGATATCTCAAGACTGCAGCAATATTATCGAATTTAGACATAGCCTCGTTGAGATCGTGGGGATCATAGATAGCGAATGGCACTTCTCGAGGTTCGAGAGGCATCTGGTAATCAAGCGCTTCTGGGGGAGGAAGATCACTAGCACTAAGCATGGGCGGCGCCATAGCGGCGGTGGGCGAAAATGTCTCGTTCACTGAGTATCTTTGAGGGCCACCATAGTCATCGTTCTCGTTGGTTTGCTGGCCAGCGAAGTCTTGAAAGAATCCCTGGGAGTCCATGGTGCTTGTATGGCTATCATAGGACAGTTGATGTTGGTGTTGATGTTGATGTTGGGGGCCCTGGCCGGATATATCTTGTTGCATATGATCCATTAGCGGCATCTGCCCTCCACCGTAGCCCATTTGCTGATCGGGGTTGAAAGCAAAATCAGCAGAAACCATTGTTTGTGTACGAGACGGATCGACAGCAGGTGGACCCTGATAGCCGGCGCCGAGGAATAACGAGTCAGGCCGAGTCAGAACACTGTTCTCAATGCCCATGGGCATGCCTGGCCGCAACGAGGAGATTGCCTGAAAAGCTGATTCTGACGGAGCATATGAAGCTCTCCGGGCACTGTAGGACGAATCGGGGCGATAGTTCGGAGAAACAGGGCGCTGACTCATGCCATCTGAATCGATATTGATGCTAGAGTCGAGCTGAGGGGCCATAGACAGTCTATGACTAACGCTGGCTGGATGTGACGAAGTATCGGGAGAGTGTATTTTGAGTCCGCCGCCAGTTCGAGGCCGGGGCGGTTCGATGATTGCCGGTGGTGATGACGGCGAGCCGGGGCCACTGAACTGTGCGAGAAGCTGCATCCGGCGCTTCTGGTAGCTGCAGAGAGGATAGGGTTAGCACGCGCACTTGAAGGCAGACACATCAATGTGATGGAACGTAGTAGGTCTTATGGGTGCCATACCCTTTCTCTGTGATGTCGCCCTCCTATCATAGCACTTGTTAGTATTGTATTTTCAGGACTTTGTGATTGCTCTGATGTTGTGATGGTATGACAAACCTGAAGCTCTCGCTCAAGCTCAGCCAGCCGCTGATGGAGCTCGGGGGGGTATTCGGCCATGGCGGAAGGCTTGCTAGTCGTGAATTGATTCGAAGTATATAGCCAAAAAAAAAAATATAATAATAGGTCGCAAAACGAGTGTTGAGAGGATGATGGCTAGGATGGTGGTGATAGAGGCGGTCGGATGGATAGCGAGGAGTTGTGTTATTAACCCTCTTGTGGAAAGCCAATAGATACTAGGTCCAATATGAGACCTCAAATGAAGAGATAGTAATGGTAAGTGATGAGGCACTCAGCAAACGGTAATATGCAGATAAGCCAAGTAAAGCTCTGAGCCGTGTTGACTTGCTGGTGGGGGGAATTGGGGATAGAGCAAGATGGTTAGTGAAAGTTGAATTGAGGGTTGAAAGGCTTCCAGGTCCAGCAAAAGCCTCTGCAATTAAGGGTTTGGTGCCCAGCAACAACTAATATTGCCCCAAAAGACAGGATGCTTGCACTGTAGTTGTTGAGGGAAGCTAACCGAGGCGCTAAGTTTTAGTGGCTCGAGAATAAAGAGCCGTGACGTAACTTGCAGGAAACTTCAAGTGGCCCCAAGACGTTCAGACTTTTTCTTGCCGGAAGGGTTGCTTGGCCAGTTTTTGATATTTTTTTTTTGTCGGAGGGGCTTTGGCTCTTTAATGATTGTTCCGGTGCTCCATTTCTTTAAGGCACAGCTTGGCTGCGATCCACCGACTGCCCTGCAACCCGCTAAACTCATCGCTAGAGCCAGCTTCCTATAGTTATAGTTGTATACTACATATATACAGACACATATGTACATCATGCTACTACAAATTCTGCCCATCGCCATTCTCGGCGGCGATGGGATCCTCTGCCTGCATTAATCGAATCTATGGGTCAAGATGCTGGATTTGGTCTCTTGCAGCTAAGTGGTTTTAGTTTTTGTCTATTCCTTGTTGTATATCCAGCATCTACGTTACATGTATGCGTAGGCTACATATTTGTATACATACATACTTATATGTAGTACATATTACTAGCATCATTGGATTACCAGCTATAGTAACCCTTTACCTTTCCAGGCATTATCAACGAAGTGTTTCTGTTTCTCGGGGCAAATGTAGGTTCGTGAGCATTGTGGCTTGCTTCATCTGTACCGCCATTGATCAGTGCATATTGAGCCATAGTAACACGACCTGGCTTCTTGTCCAATATTCATCCTTCTCGTATCATTGGTGTACAAAAAAGGGTCCTATACTAATATGTATGTACTGTGTTCTTCGGCTTGAAGTCGGAAGTTTTTCATGTCAGGAAAACTAATTTGATTTGATTTGGAGTACGACGATCTGAGTTGAGACCTCCCGGGCATTTCTTTAAACTATCATAGTCCTAGGGTTGTGAACTCTCTCCTTTTTTACTTAGCAACATCATACTGTCACCGACGTCATCGAATCAAGCTTTATTTTCAGGGTCTGTAGACTTTATTTTTTGCCGGTCCAACCTCGTATTGAAAAACCCTGACTCTACCAACGATGTCGATCATAGTAGCATTAAGCTGTTAGGGTTAGGGCATAGAGAATTCGATCGAATTCTCTATGACCTTATACAAAGCCACCACCTTCAGAGAAGAGGAATCTGATTCCAGGCAACACGCACAACATAGACCCAACAGACGTCTCTATAACATACATATGCTTTACAACAGAAACATCCATAAACTCTATAGTCATTGCCAATATCGTGAACAACATCGAAAATGGTATTAGCTAAAGAACCCTGGTTTGATAGACTATATAGATCCAAGAGGATAAATAGAACAACAACAACAACAGTGAACAACATCCTCATTAGTGTAGTGGTGATCATACCTGCTTGTCACGCAGGTGACCTGGGTTCGATTCCCAGATGGGGAGACATACATCAACATCTCATCCATGGGATGGCTCCTTTTTGTTCATATGAGGTTTTTGGTCATTACGAAGTTGTCCTACGGCCAAGATATCGAGTTAGTACTAACTTTGTATGAACTTTCTTCTATGTGGGTCCGCATCTTGTATAGAACTGACCGCCTTCTTAAAATTCTCCACTATTCTGCCGTTTCTACATAAAAAGTTTTACTACGAGCTTCTTTATTCAAATAAAACCTAGTCCTTCTTCTCTACAGAATCTTGTTTCCTTAGCTCTGTCGAAGATATATTCGGCATTAGAATGTCTATATTCAGACCGAAATAATATTTTTTTACGGTCTCTTGAGTCAAAAGAGGCTCATAGCATCCTTTGATTCTCGAAGGCTTTGTCAACTGTGGCTCGACTGTTCAAAGAAGTTATATATCTCGTGATGGGGTCTACTTATTCTTTATTCACTCATATTCTCTTGCTGTCTTTGACAGCTTCGGGGCATCAAACCAAGTAATTGTCCTCTTTACTGAGTTGATAGCTACGATGATGCCCCGTGACCTTCCAAAGGTATGCTCACAGTTCTACAAGCTCCCCTTCCCTTCTCTACCTTTCTTATGATGAAACGAAACATTATTCACAGACCTGTTCTGAACTTTTTTGTTGATAACGATGTACATTTTCTGATTTCATAAATCACTACCATATTTCATACATATCTTCTCTCTAGATGAAATACTAACGAGTGACTCTAGATACCTTGGATATCGTTATTAGGCTGGGTTGTGCTAGGTTCGTAGTGATAATAAACATCTATCACCATCAACATCTCAACCTTTTTAAGGAAATATGTGTATGCTCTTGTTGTGACTGTGTCTGTCTTCTATACAATACTATGTCTCCTGAAACTATCTTCTCTTATTCTGGACATAGTTGATTTCTTTTTATAGTATCCTCATTGTTCCTTTGAAGACATAATCATACTAGTAATGTACTAGACTCTTTTATCTTTTACCATTCTGAGAGCACATCCAGCTCTAGTTTCCAAAACTGAAAGATAGCAACTCATCTCTTTGACTCGAAAAAAGTCACCTTGAAGCAAGTACGGATGCTTTCACGATGGTCTTGTTCCACGAATTCTTTGTCTCTGAAAAGCATAAAGCACTCGTCTTTTCCCACGAAGCTACGAGTTAAGTATTGGATAATATATTCGCGCTTTCTTTTCATTATAGGTCATCTAATTGTCATATCAATCTTGTCATATTACCATCATCTGTTGAAGCTGGCCTTTGACGTTCCATTCTTATGACTATTACTTACCACATACATACACCCATATAACCATGAGCGAATCAGCCACTACCAGGAACGAAGAGGGGGAGATCGACGCGGAGCTCATATCCGAATTTGATGCTACTATCAGTGCTTACCAGGCGAGTCAAGAACATGACGATACTAAGAGAAAACGACACTCGTCTAGGGTCCCCTCGCTACTACAAACTACACTTCACATCTCCCCCGAACTTCAATCTCCAGAGGTCAACTTTGGCACGCCTAGAAAATATTCTTTCCATTCGCTTTTTGGAACACCGATACTAGAAAAGGATAAGTCGGACTCTAAGAGTGTTTCCACCACCAGTTCCAAGCCCCGGCCTCGAGTAATTTTGCTACCAGCGATACCAATAGACCAGGGTCAAGACAAAAACGACAAAATATCTTCTCCCGGGTTCGAGAAGGCTCAGCAAGAAACAAACCGCGAAGACTATGGTGTTCGTGACGTGAAACATCACACCTCGCAAGACCGTAATGAAGATACGGCCCTGAAGAAGGATACGCCGGGGGAAATCAAAGAAGCCATAATCATCACCTCGGGACCTTCGACTCTTTTGCCTAACAGTGTTCACTCTGATGTTTCAAAGCCGACTGCATCTGAGCTAAATGTGCCCAAGATTACCATGGTGGAACCTTCTACCTCATCACGACATGTTCCTAACAATCAGGATCCCATGAATTCTGAATTCTCGGGCTTTCTAGATTCACCTTTTTTTGCTGAAATATCCGCAACGGTTGATGCAAAAGAAAGCGTACAGCCTACGGCAGTAGAGAAAGATAAATCTATAAAGACTCATGAGATCATGCTTCCTGCTCCACCTCCACCCCAAGAAGTTCAACCATATATTCCTAAGCCTCAACCTCAAGAGCCTCAGCCTCAGCAGCCCCAACTTCCTCCCCCACAACTCGAACCTCAGCCGTTTCAACAGTTTTGGTCACAGCAGTATTTGCAGCCAACATTTCTATCAAGTCAAGTTGACTCTGCTGCTAAAGACCAACCGCAGAAGCAACCTCAGCAATCCCAGCAACCCCAGCAACAATCGCAACAACCACAGAAACAACTAGTGCAACAGCAAGCTTACAACCAGCAAGGTGTGATGTTTCCCCCGTATCTGGCTGCTCAGTATCCCCAACAGATAGGACCCAAAGCAGATGGTCTTGGAATCGTGCACGGCAAAGGAAGAGGCTACTATGATCCAAGATATCATCCTCAATTCGCCCAAGGCCAACACTCAGCCCGTTATCAGCCGTATCCCCCACTGTATTGGCCAGCATATCCTTATCCATACCCACATCCACACGCATGTCGATACCCGTATCCGCCTCCCGGACAGATTCGGCCTCAGTCCCGGCCTCGGCCTCAGCCCGAACCGGTGCGCATGCGACCTCAACAACTTGACCCACTGAAGACATTTGAGCTTCCTCGCGGCAATCATCCCAGAGACCTGATATCGGAATCCAACGACTCACAGCTAATGAAAACGCCATGGATGCGCAACGACACTCCAGCATCAGCCAAGAAGCGTTACCAGAAACTTGCCGGGAAGTTACCAACGTGGGGTCCCCCCGAGAGACCGACGCTATTCCGCTATAATGCTCAAGGCCAATGGGCTCCAACACTCAAGTTCTCGGAAGAGGAACTGCGCAGCTATGTACAGGAGTTCCTACCGGGAAGCCCCAACAAGACGCACCGGCGGCTGCGCGTATGGATCCAGCACACGCCAGCGGAGAAGAAGAAGTCCAAGCACTTGCAGTGTCGATGGGCAGAGTGTCCGGCGCCGTCGTACGAGATCAAGGAGGGTTTCTACCGCGTCGCCTTCGACGAGTTCCCAGGACTGCGTGGCTTGGAACTAGATCCGTTTACGGTGACAGGCTGCATGCATCTTCATTGCTTTGAAAAGGTGTTCAATATTGCGCAGATATTCGAATACAATATCGCCATGGTCGACCAGCGTACACTTCCTCTTGAGGAATCCAACCCGTTTGCTTTGGAGAACGGCAATATCTGGATACGTGATGTCTTCCGTAACTGGATGCGCAAGACCATGGCGGCACACAAGCGCTACGGCACTGATCGTGAGTTTGACCCCGAGGATAACCTGTGGTATCATCTGACAGGTACGCTAATCCAGTCGTTGTCCGCGCGGATGCGTAAACGGCTCTCTGAAGGTGTCAACTCCTTGGTCAGCACTGGCGGTGACCTAGATGTCTTTCCAGAGCCGCGCAAACTTCATGCTACGGCTCGGCGGTACCGCCTGCGCTCGTCAGTCTTTGAGAGATGCAAGAACCTCCCACCTCCGGGACAAAGGCCTTTATGCCCCTTGTTTATTGAAACACCTCCAGTTGGCGTGTCTCAACAGCCTGCTACCATTGTAGCTGATACCGCGGGAGCTGCCGGCGCCATGTTCGACCCTATCATTCTAGATGATCTAGGTCTTACAATGCCTGATCTTAGCTATACTAAGCGTAAGCGCACCTATGAGGACGATGCCAATGAAGGCTATGTGCCTGGAAAACGTTCCAAGGACTTCTAGGAGTTCCGGCAATTTCTAAGACGGTACGTGACTCTACACTCGTAAAATATCGAGTTCACAGCCTCTAACATAACACCTATAACATGTATATATATCGCAAATCCTAAGAGTTAGACTTTTCCTTCTTTTTTATATTGATTTCTTGTTTTGTGTGAATGATGCTGGTCGTCATTGTTCGTATGTCTTTTTTTGCATAAATATAGAGTTTATCATTTAGTAATTTCTCTTTTAAGGTGACATGCTTAGGGTTACACCACACTAACCCATGTACAAAAACGAGATAGGCGATGCATAAGATCTAACATGTCCGTGATTAAAACTGGTCCTAGCTTTGTTCAATGGCTAAGTATAGCTACATATCATGAACACATGTGTCTTTATGCTAACATAAGCGGAGTTGGACGTTAAAGCTTTCAAGCGCCCGCTCGGAGTTACCCATACGGAAACCATAATGTATGGGAGGATATGGCAGCCAACCTCAGCAAATATGTCTGATGCATCGCTTGCCCTTATCCATGATTCACAGATACACATAGAGGCACATATAGAGGCGTCCTATTTTGTAGCAAGAGTAGCATTAGTGGCGTATTATTGGCCGTTTATCTATTTTGCGAACAGGCATGTCGCTCTGCGCCTATCAGCAGGAAAAGGCAAGGTATGCGGTTAGGACAAGGTTAGGTCACGTCCAAGTTCCAGCCGCCTGCCAACGTGTCAAAGCCGAGTAAGTTAGTGATGATAGGACAAAAAGAAAAAAAAAACAAGCATGGGCTGTCAAGCTGGTACCAAGAACGCCAAGCGGGCGATCCAAAAGCAGAAGTGTCATATTTTTTTTTGGGGGAGAGAAAGAATACTGGAGGCTTGGGGAGATAAAGAGAGGGGAAACGAAGAAGGGGCGGGAACAAAGAAGAACAGATCCATCAAGAGAAAACGAACGTGTCACTGTTTCGCAAATTGAAATTGGAAGAAGAAGAAGGAGTTGCGCGCTACAAGTTAGATTTAGATTCTCGAGACCATGCAGCTGAGCAAGACCAGGCCTAATTACCTTTGCTTACCGCTTCTATAAAGATATGTGTACATGTAGTCTATGTGGTTATGGTTGTTTCCAACCTCAGACTAGTGAACTAGATTATATAGTGAAAGTATGGATAGGCCCGCTAGCATGCCGCGGCGAACCCGGACTGCGGCAAACAAAGGCAGAAGTGGCATTTTTCTAGCGGAACCGAGTGGACCCTGATCTGGGAACAAGGCTCTAGACTGGATAATGGGCTCGGGGAATTATCATCGCAACATATATCTGTAGTTGTATACATGACAGCTAGATTGATACTTGGACGTTGCGGGACATAGTGAATTGGAAATTTTACTTTACTACCTATAAAAGACTACAAGAGTCGGTCAGAAACGGGAGCTGGAAGAACATATAGAAACTCTGTAGCGGCCGCAAGACCTGCATGGAGATAAATAATGATGTATGAAAACACAAAGAACAGGGTCTCCTTGTCTGGGAGGGAGGATTATCGATATATTGGCCTTGGTTTGAGTTCAACGCTGTGAGTTCGCCTTGATTCAAGACAGGCATCAGAGATTCGACCGTTTTTATTTTCTCTGGGGTACTCTCTTCGAGGTACACATTGGAACAAAGGTAAAGAACAAGAAAATGCTTGGCTATAGAACAAAGCGAGGTGGGTCTCCAACTGTAGGCGAACGAATCAATTCGTGAATTTGATCGTGCCTTGCAGATGCAGGCAACCTGCAGTTTCTACCGTTACATCAAGTTCTGATAGTGTGTGCGCCATTTCACATAATACATACATATATACATATAGTTGTATGTGTATACATATATACATATAGTTGTATGTGTATACATATAACACATCAAGTTGAGTATCGGCTGCGCCGATAAAAAAAAGTCCAAATTGTGTAGAGATAGAGATACAATGGCTAGAGAAAAAACCGTTACTGCGGCCAGCCTGTCCAACCATCCTTTGACGTTCTTGTGACGCCAACACCCAAGGCAAAGATAAATAAATCAAAAAGCCGCAGATGAGAAATAAGAGGTAATATACAAAATGACCGTACAAACAAGTGGACAATGAGATACAGCATGATTAAGTACAAATCAGTCTATCTTAGGATACCGAGGTGCTACATATCTATTAGAGCTCCATTTCCACCTTAATAAAATTGAATGAAAAAGAAAAAAAAAGTACAAATCAGTTTCTCCCGCCTGGTGTCCTGACAACTTCCACAGCAACTATACCGAAACATCAATAGGGCCACAGTGTCAATCGTAATTGTAGTGAAAATGGGCCGTGGAACAAGACTTTAGCTTCTTCGCAGGGATACACGAAACAAGAAGTTCCTCACTGAGTCATAGGCGGCGTTGTCTTTGAACGGCCATGCGCTGATCTTCAGGCTCCAGAATGAGAAGAAGAGAAGAAGAACCGTGAGATCCAATTTTCGAGCCCTGGCCCGACGAAACCCTCGAACGACAGCGGCTGTCTCGACTGGCTTCAACAACTGACACACCCTTTCTTTAACTTCATAGCCTATATATATCTACATACTTGTTGGAACTTCTTGTCTCTTATACACCGGCCGCCAGCCCTATTCCTGGCTGCCCAAGTTCCAAATCTGGCTATCTATGTAACTTGCGTTTGTTCGGTACATTACGAATCCATGCTATCCTAGGCGCACAGAACTAGCTTTTGAGCTGGGCCATTCTTACGTATGGCATGTGCGCGTGTATCTCCAAAATACTATAACTATCTATTCCTTTAGTTCCGCTATACTGCTCGCTGACGAAGAATATTCTGTGTCCTGTGGATAGCTGACATAAAGGAGGGAGGGGAGCATGGACTTTTCCTTCTAGAATTCCTCCTTCAAGAGACGTAAAAAAAAAAAAGGATCAAGAGCTCAAAGAGACATGCCAACAAAGAAAAAAAAGAGAAAAAAATGACAGGGCGATCTATCATGCGTGTCATTGACTGGTTGACAGGAGCTAGTTAGCAAACAATAGAACAAAGAACGCTACCAGACGAAATAGAGTTGCCAGCAGGTGAAAGAGAAGACGATACCTCACTTTTCATCTTCGTGTTTGTGACAAGCTCCGAACCCTGCTCTGTCGTCTAGACAAACAGTGAGAATGCATATTCTCTGCAGCTTCTAGAAGAAAATGGTCAAGACAAAAATGCACTAGTGTGGTATATCCTGATTTCATATGCCTTTCTATATCTTTACTTTAGTAATTTATTAGGGCGAGGCGTGAATATGTACCCCCCGCTAGATATTGCCTCTGCCACTTTCGTCTCTATCTAGATAGACCGCTAGTTGCTTGCTGGATACGATGTTATCGCCTCACCAAACGTCATTTCGTCTCATATATGTCTGTAGCTGTATAGTATACAGTAGACATAGTTAAATATAGTAGTAGTGGAGCCCTCTAGGATTCTTCTATGTACATAGTTCTCGCTCTTCAACCTTAGAGCATCGATCAAGTCGTGTGTACGGTTGCATTGTCATTTGCCAGTCTTTTTATTTTGTCTCTTTCCTGTTTCTCTCCTTCCTTTCATGATCGAAACCAGATCTTGATGGTCGGGAACGGACTACTGATATTCCTACGCAAAACACACAGAACACTACATCTTCGTTGTATTGTCCTAGTATAGTTCCGTTATAGTGGCTAGCCGTTCTTTTAATCTTCTATTTTCCTTTCATCTTTTGTTAGACGCATCGCTTTTGGTCTGGACAAATTGCAGCAGGAAGCTTCCTTCTATGCTCCTTGCACTTGCTTCTTTCGTTCCTTCCGCGATTTTTGAATATTTTTTCTTTTTGCTCAGGCCCTTTCCTTCGGCATCTCCATCCAACTTTTTTTTTTCTTGGATCGTTTTTTTTTTGTCCCGTCGACTTTTCTCATTCTTTTCGCGTTTCAACATTTCAACATCTAAACTTTAACTTTTCACACTCACTTTTCGTCACTGTCTTCCATTTTCATCTTTTTAACTTATCAAATATCCAATTCCGGGGCTTGTTCTAGTCACATGTTTACTGACTTACTACCACAAAAGCGTACTATCAGATTTGCTAGATTTTGATTCTATCATCGTTGAAGTCGTCTATCACACGCCGCTTCGATCATTCCGTTTCCGGACTCGCGCTTTGCCTGGGTTAACCCTGGAGGCTTTCTCTCTTATCACTGCGCCTCACCATAACTTGGCATAAAAGTACAAGTTCTAGTTGTTGGCCTTTCCCTGTCGTCGAAATCGAGGGACACCCTGACCTTCCTGTCACCCATTGAATTCTCCCTGCTTATTCAGACGTTCGCAGTATCATATCTGATATCTGCCTGCCTGCACAAAGCCAACCTGTGTCTTTTTTTTCGTTTCCCTATATTCTATCTTTTGTTCAACTTTGTTTTTTGGCCGATCCTTCACTCAGCCTTGTTTTCCTGCCTGCTTGCTAACGCCGCTCGTTAAAACGTCTCGCGTCTATCAAATTCCTGTTCTCGGACCCCTTCTCATATGGTGTCCGTAGACAAAGCGCCTGCCTTGCAGGTCATCGTTTTGGTACGCCCCTCAACCCACTGCAATCGTCTGCTTGGCTCATTATATAATTCAGAAACTAATAATTCACAATAGGGATCTGGAGGTGGCCCATTAGAGAACAACACTACTGCTTTTCTCGTCCGGTCGCTAGCATCAGGTTGGTCTAAGGGATCCATTGTTGCGGTTGATGCCGGCGTGCATCTCAGTGCAATTACCCGCATTCTTCAAGAGACACAGCCCAAGTCTTTGGGACAAGATGTTCCTCTACCACACACCCTTACTCAGGGTCCCTTTGCCGGCCTAGAGCTTCATAGCAAGAACGCCATAGCTAATGGAGCCAGTGTAACTCGCAACCTCGTTGATACTTACCTAATCACTCACCCTCATCTTGATCACATCAGTGGCTTTGTTGTAAACACGGCTGCGCTTCCAGGAACCAGACCAAAACGCCTGGCTGGCTTACCAACAACCATTTCAGCCTTCAAGACACACATCTTCAACAATGTCATTTGGCCGAATCTGTCCGATGAGAACAATGGAGCCGGCCTCGTCACTTACATGCGCCTAGTCGAAGGTGGAAGCCCAGCACTGGGTGAAGGCGATGGTAAGGGCTACGTCGAGATCTGTGATGGGCTCTCCGTCAAAATGTGGAGTGTCAGTCACGGTCACTGCATGGAACGTCACAGCCACCGCGGCTCTACCAGCAGTCAGGGTGGATTTTGTGGCAGTCTTGATGGTGGTAGAGGAAGTCATTTACACCCAAATAGTGGTCGCAATAGCATCCAGCGCAAGAACTCAACACCTAATGGCCAAAACCATGGCCAAAACCACACTCAAAGCCACAACCAAAACCACAACCAAAGCCACGGAATTGGATTGCCAAGGACCTCGAGTCTTATCAACCAGGCAGCTGCCCTAGCACAAAGCTCAGAGTGCCGTGAACGGATATGTGTCTACGATAGCAGTGCCTACTTCATCCGCGACATCACAACTGCCCGTGAAGTGCTCATGTTTGGTGACGTTGAACCGGACAGTGTTTCTTTATCTCCCCGCAACCATCAAGTTTGGCTTGAAGCCGCGCCCAAAGTTGCCCAAGGCCATCTTGCGGCGATTTTCATCGAAAGCAGTTACGACAATAGCCAGGCCGACGACAGATTATACGGTCACCTTAAGCCTGTATATATTGTAGAAGAGCTTCAGGCGCTAGCAGCCCAAGTGCGCGAATACCATCGCGAAACCGAAATGATGATGCGCGAATCGAGGAAGCGGAAGCGTGAGAACACGCTATCTCACGAAGTACGGCAACGTAAGGCTATGGTGTCCATATTTGAAGACCCTGTCAGCCCAAAATCTATGCGCCCCATCGTACCGGCTATCGCGACACCAGAAGGCTCTAACACACCTCACGGTTCACCGCTTCCAGAGCTTAGCTTGGAAGAAACCCTCGAGTCTGTACCGGAAAATCTTTTACTGCCCCCAACACCCAATAGGAAGGATGCAGAAGATGCGACGGCGGCGCCAAACGACTACCCACTCAAAGGCATCAAAGTTGTCATCATTCATATGAAGGAGATACTGACTGATGAACAAGAACTTGGGGTGACTATCAAGGAGCAGCTAGAAGAGCTAGAGGCTGAGGCCAAACTTGGCTGCGAGTTCCTAATATCGTACTCAGGTCAGAGCTTATATCTTTGATGTTCCATGGCGATCGGTTGATTTGCAGACTCAAATCTTGTCTTGGTTTTTTTTTTCACTTCTTTGTACAAATTTCTTCATGTCTATTTTTTGTTACTTCTTTTTTTTTTTGCTATAGTTCATTGTGGGTCGGGTGAGGTTTATGTCATCATGGAAGGTAGCATTCTTACGATATCGGGTTTTGGATCTTGGCAAAGGCGGACCTATACAAGGCTGATCTTGGCATGTATCTATCAACATCTATAGGCCGTCGATATCATACAATATGCGGGCGCATATCTATTCGTATGCATGCCTGCCTCAATTTTTTTAAAAAAAGATTTACACTGATCGATCTTTACGTGTCTTTACTTCTTTGCCAATTGATTGTACCCAGCCTGGCCACCGACGTCCTCTCCGAAGTCGATACGCGGAATCTCAATGGCCTCGGTTGTCCGGCCATAAGTAATACCTCCAAGACGACTAATGGGTCGTAATACCTGTAGCATATGTACTATGGTTAGTGTGTCTTTGCTGATCGAATATCACACGAGGGAACTAACCGTGGGGTCAACGATGCTGTGATCTTCGTTGATGGCGTCTTCTCTGGCCCAGAAACGTGTGCCTTCGATAATGACCATGGCGCCACTCTTGGTGCCGGGCTTTGCTTTACTATCAAATTCACGGATGCTGTCGACCACACCCTCAATACTAACGATAGCCTCACCAACACGCGGCGCCTTGACAGTCTGGCAATCTACCAGTGGCGTCAGACCAGCAATTTCCCATTCACTGATACCAGCCGGTGAGTTGACACAGGCAGCATTCGCAGCCTCGACGAAGCCCTCAGAGATGATGTTGATGACACACTCTTTAGTATCAGCCAGATTGCGTAGTGTATCCTTAGCGTCTGACAAGCCCCGCGAGAAGCCGATAGCAAACAGCGGCGGATCGTGATTGACCATATTGAAGTAGCTGAACGGTGCCAGGTTGCGCGTACCGTCTGCCGTCAGCGTCGATATGAAGGCGATGGGCCTCGGCACAACGGAGCTAATTAGGAACTTGTAGTTGAGGCTGGCCGTTCGGCCAGCTGCATGCGGGTCGATGGCCACGTGGGCCGTAGCAGGACCAGCGCCTGCCTTTGCGTGAGTATGGTTGGCACCATCGCCGAATGTCCACTCGGGAGCCGCCGTCTTGGTGTATCGAAACGACGTGGCGGCATCCCAATCAGGGCGTGAACGCTCGACTTCCTTGAAGTCTGGGTGTGGATTGTGACGGTTCTCGGCAGCCATTCTGGTTGAGAATGTGCGATGTTGATAGTGGTGGAAAATAAGTCGTTCTTGATGCTGGAGATAAAGATGGCGGAGGAGAGAAGACGATAATTCGGCAGTGGGCCTGTATTTATCAACAGCTCGAGCTATTTTGCGGGGAGTCGCACCAATAAAGGATCGTCGCATTGACGAGACCTGTTCGATTAATGGAGAAGCTGTACCAAACGGGGAGTCGGCTTGAAAGCGAAAGGCAGATGGCAACGATTACAGATAAATCGGCATAGGCTCGTTGCAGTGCTTCTTAGATATGGTTGAGACTAGTCCACAATTGTCTACGCATATAATAAGTGAAACAGCTTCAATGTCACATACCGATAGTCATATAAAGCCAAGCATCTCAAAGACCAACAACTAGAGGGGAAGTCCCTTGTAACGCGGCATCCTTCCGCGGTGGTCTCTACAGCTACAGCTCGGTTCTCAATGATCTACTCTACTCATAAAGTTAAAGCCATGATCATAAACAATTCTATAAAAATCACTTTCGACACATCGAAACTCAGCGGCTTTCATTCGTGCATCCAAACAGTCTCAAGCTGTCTTTCTAATGGCAAGTCTTGATAGCTCCAGCTCAGATGTTAAAGCTCTAGAACTCGACCACACTGCCTTGAGTCTAGTAGCTGGTATCTCCACGTGCCCCGGGTTGATAACACTAACCCTAGAGTTTTATTTCAGATCTTTACAGGTTACACCACTAGCCGAAGCAAGAAAACTACAACTTGACGGTATCTTCGACTAGTATCCACTAGGGACGGCTTCGCGGATTTGATTTCTCTTGCTTCAGGCTCAATGACAATTATCCGACGCGTGAAGTTGCCGGCCCAGTCTTCATTCTCCAGATTCAAGACTCCATCTACCCAGGCCCCTCCAAGCGCCGGATCTTCTCGTTCCTCGCCGCCACGGCAACCCCAGCGACTTCCTAGTCATTATTCGGATATCAACGCCGTATCCTTCGACAATCCATCGCAGTCACCGTCCTTGTCTTCGCAAGATAGGTTCCGAGCCCATCTTAGCCTTCCCGGATCGTTCATTCACCCCCATCCTGCTAACGCTCCGCTGAGTCTACGGCCCAAGGCTGTTCCCATCTGCCACGAGAGCTACAATATACAAGGCGCCAATTATTCCAACGACCAAGTGTTTGGCATCCAGCCGAACTTCTCGACTACCGACTTTACAGCCAATAGCATCTTTGTCCTCCATAACAGCAAGCCGAATCACATTCTCGCGCGAGAACGAGAGACCAAGGCCAAACAAGAGGCGGCGCAGAAACTATTAGAATCTAACCCTCCACCCATCTCCAAGACAAAATCTAGACGACATATTGAAGAGCCGCCTAGATCGAGTATGACGAGCCATATCGATGTTGTTAGCGTGCCGACGGCAGACACGCCCGGCACATGCTTGTATGTGCACTTTGATAAGCGGCGCTACCTATTCGGCCGTCTGGCCGAGGGCACGCAGCGCACCCTTACACAGCGTAAGTATGCCATGGCTACGTTAGAGCAGTTCTTTGTGACTGGTGAGATGTCATGGAAGACGCTGGGCGGCATGATGGGCATTGTCATGACCGTATCAGACGTCATCAACTCGAGCCGCGATGCCATGCAACTTGAGAACCAAGACCGAATTTCCAAGGGCCGAGCTCCTTTAACCATCAACTCGGTTGAAAGATTGCACATGCACGGCGCCGATAATCTTTCCTATCTCATGGCGACTGCCCGCAGTTTCATCTTCCGAACCGGCATCCCGTTCCGCACCTTTGAGATAATCGAGGATCCTCGCGCCGAAGACCACTTCCAGAGCAAGCCAGACTGGGAGGACGACTGTCTACGTGTATGGAAGCTGCCCATCTACCCCAAGTCCAACAAACGCCGTCATGATGGTGCAGCTGCCTCGCCAGACCCGAGCACCGAAACTCCCGAAGCTAAGGCACAGCGGAAGCTTGACAAAGAAGCGACAGCCGCCATTGTTGAGAACATGTTTAACTCATCGTGGCGTATCGACAAGCTTTCGCCGGTTATGCTTCACGATGTCATCATGCCCGCCAAGATATTCTACAAAGGTAATGACGGCATTGTCCGCTTGTATATGGGCCCTAGACCCAATGGCGCCGCTGGAAACGCCGATGTGCCCAACGTCGAAGTTCTTGTACGCGAGCCATGGCCAGCTACCAAGGCAGCAGTTCTACCAGCACCACTGCTTTCTGGTCAGGCGCTTTGCTACATCGCTAAGAACCACCCACGACGTGGCAAGTTCAATGCCAAGGCTGCCAAGGAACTGCAAATTCCCGTCAAGATGTACCGTCCGCTGACGGAGGGAAAGACCGTAGAACATGAAGGCAAGGTCTTTACACCAGAGATGGTCATGGAAGACCCGATCCCGGGCAAAAGCTTTGTGGTAGCAGATATCCCAGACCGCAGCTACCTTGAGTCCTTCTTTGCCCGCCCAGAGTGGACTAACGCTGAGATCATGGATGGTATCAGCATCTTCTACTGGCTGCTTCCCAGCGGTCTCGCTGCCAATCCAGTCATCCTTCGCTTTATGCGCGAGAACCCACACATCAAGCACATTGTGTGCTCCCCCGACGTCTCGCCCAATATGACGTCCTTTGAATCTCACGCCACGATCATCACCACGCTTCACCGCCTCGATCCTGAGCGTTATCCCGTGCTCAAGTTCAACAACGCTGCCTCGGATCTAGCTATACCTGGTGGTGCGCCCTTCGAGATCGGTCGTGTCGGCAAGCGTATCCAAACCATGCCCAAATTAGAAGAGAAGACGGCCAACATTCTGCCGTTCCCAGACCTACTAAGCCGCCTCAGTGATATCGATCCAGAGATTCTCAAGATGGCTGACGAGGCTCGTGAACGGGTCAAGAGCCCTAAGTTCCTAGCCCGCGTCAAAGCCTCCGAAAAGAACCTTCCTGGTCGTGACACCGAAGTCATCACTTTGGGCACCGGCTCAGCCGTACCTTCCAAGTACCGCAACGTATCCTCCACACTGATCTGTGTGCCCGATGTCGGCAACTACATCTTTGACTGCGGTGAGAACACCATGGGTCAAATTCGCCGCATGTACGGCGTTTCACAGACAAACAAGATTCTACAGAACCTGCGCTACATCTTCATCAGCCATCTACACGCTGATCATCACCTTGGAACCATCACGCTACTCGAGGACTGGGTCAAGGCTTCACAGACTCTTCCTGAACAGCCCCGACTGACCATTGGCTGCACACGCTTCATGAAGACCTTCCTCGATGAATACGCCAACGCGCGTGGTCTCGATATGAGCAACATGCTCTTCAGCGGACTCGATATAGGAGACCATGATTTTGAAGACACCTTCCCTACCGACCACCCCAGTGGTCTAGCCTCCGCCCATTATGTACACGTCAACCACTGCAAGGCCGCCCACGCCGGTGTCTTCACCTGGCCCAACGGCCTCAAGATCAGCTACAGCGGCGACTGTCGGCCCAGCCCACGCTTCGCACGTATCGGACTTGACAGTACACTCCTTATCCACGAATGTACCTTTGAGAGCGACAAGCAAAGCGACGCAATCCACAAGAAACACACGACTATGGCTGAAGCCCTCGACGTGGCTAGTAAGATGCGTGCTCGCCGCGTCATGCTTACGCATTTCTCCCAGCGCTATGCTAAGTTGCCCGCCCAACAGCAGAACCAGAGAGCTCTCGAAGACGATGTTGATGTTGAGGCGGAACTCGATAGCTCGAGCGAGGAGGAAAAGCTGAAGAATTCGGCTGATCAGCAACGCATCGTACTGATGGGCTGTGATCAGATGATTGTCAAGATTGGTGAGTTCCAGCAAGCTGCTGAGTTCTTGCCAGCCGTTTTACGGTTCTTGCAAAACGAGGAAAAGGAGTGAAAAAGAAAAAAAAAAGAATCCCTGCTTTGTTTTATTACCAACTCTGTGTTCTCAGGTTGCTTTTGATATACATAGATAAACATCAACTGCCGACTTATATCTAGCTCAAATCGAAAAAAATAGCATCCTACCACATAAGTAGATGGTAGTGCTAACGGACCCTTCAGGGTATTCATGACTTATAGACACGTCTTTGTATACTAGAATATCTTTCATATGTTTCTCATTCATCAAAATCTCATTTCACAACTCATGCTCTTTCTGGTTATAATCACACAACGTCAAAATTTTCGATATATTGTGCTTCCGTACTAATATCCCTCTATGAGATACAATCAATAGATCGAACGCCAAGTCACTAGATAGGAAGAAAATCGGCATAGAAAATAGGATTTTTTGGGCCTCCAACAAGGCTGATGATAGAAAAAAAAACAAAGAAACATGGAAGTATAAAAATCGGTTGACCACCTTGGTCAATAGAGATGAAGCAACGAAGCAAATGTAATGGAAAACAGTTTGCAGGGATATATGAAGACACTCCAAAAGAATAACAACGACAATTAACAAAGCAGTAGTGATAATCAAACATAGTCCTACCCAGATGTGCAATAAGACATACTGCTGAAGATCATCTCCCCTTCCCCATTCATCTTCACATGAAAAAAGGATAGCAGCAAGATATGGGCAAAAACTGAAGATGAGACGGAGTCCTCACTGATAATGATATATCAAACAGGCATTTTCAGGGACTACTCCTATTTCTCAACTAGTCTTCGACTGTTGCAAAAAAAAAAAGATAAAGGACACACTAATAAGTGATTGATCCTTAAGAAAGAAATAAAAAAACAACGAGTGGCTCTTGAAACAAACATGAGCAATGTAAGCTCGTAAGAAGACAAAAACAGTTGAATATGAGAAGAGAAGAGGTATGGGGACGAAAAGAAGAAGAAAAACAATAAAAGAAAAGAATCGAGAAAGCCGCCTTTAGTCCATGATGAAATAGGGAAGATGCAAAGAAGAAAAAAAGGAATAACAAAAAAATAAGTATACCGTCGACAAGCCAACAATCATGATATGATAATCAGTCGTACAAAAAAGAAGAAAGAAGAAAAAAGAAAAACGTTTAGCGTTCCGTTGATTCAAATCAGTCAATCCAATTCGTCCCGGCCCAACATTGAATTGCCCAAGTTCCATAGAAAACGCATAAGCATGAGTGCGTTGAGAAAAAGAGCAATGAGAAGAAGAAAGAAAAGAAAAGAAATGCTTTCAGCATGACGCCATAACCCGAAAAAAAGATGAAAAAATTGAAAAATCAATACTGGCACCTCGGTTGCCATGATACTCCTAAAGCCCAGATACATATAAGATGAAGCACTCAAGAGGTGGGCTTCCCTTCTTCAAAAACCACGTCGACTTTTACCATCAGAGCTCCGTCGCAGAATCTCCGCGACCCAGATAGCAGCCCCATCTCAGTCCAAACCGTCATCGACGTCGTTTCGTTTGGCCCTTACCACCAACCTATGGCCGAATGGGCGCAAGGGTACGGTTATCAACATGAGTATGGGGTACTGATGCCGAAGCAGATCTGTGTGCACTTTCCATTCGCAAACGTTCAGCACGAATCTTCAACGCCTCAGTTCCATCGTCTGGGTTAGGTTGCTCCGTGAACCATGGGTGTTGGAGAGCGGCCTTGGCTGTGATTCGTTTTGCCGGGTCGTACACGAAAATTTGTCTCAGCAGATCCAAGAAGCTCTTGAGAAACTGATTATTTGCTGGAATAATGTCCTATTAATGAAGTCATGTCAGCCATGTTCCACCATGGGCCAAAGCAAAAACGGGTGTCATGTATTCTTACCTCCAACGTTTTCATAGCTTTGACAAATCTCTTTGATGCTCTTGAAGTATCGGCCGTCGGGAAATCTAGACGGAGACGTTTAAAGAACCTATTTTCTTTTGTTAGTTGTCTATTGGAGCGTGGGAGGTTGACTGATTCGAATGGTTCTACTTACTTCACAGCAGAATTACCCGAAGAAGTACGTGTCGATGTTCTGTTCACAGCATGGATCAGGCTGGTATCGATACGATTGCCAACGACAGCTTCCATCATAGCGAGATGTTCAAGGTTATCATGTGTCTGGAAGAGAGCATCACCCGTGAAAAACTCGACCAAGATACAGCCAATACTCCAGATATCACAGGGAAAGGACCAACCCAATCCCAAGATGATTTCAGGCGCACGGTAGTGTCTTGTCGAGACAACAGATGAGTGGTACTCATCTTGGAACGTTGCAGAACCAAAATCAATCAACCGGATCTCCGTGTCAAGAAGGACACGTCGTTGATTAGCTTGGCGGGAAACATTGGATGACGCCGATGGAATCTTCCGGTTGTATGTGAAGGTCTGGTAGGTGTTGTCACACAGCAATATATTTTCCGGCTTCAGATCAGTATGAATGAGGTTTAAGTCATGAAGAACTAAAAAATACAGTTGTTAGTAGGCGAGTTGGGGTATTTCGATTTTCCAACGATTGATATTGACTTACAGGCAACGCTTGTTAGTAGTTGGCGAGCAAAGCTTTGAATTTGACTATTAGGAAAAGGTACAAAGTTATTGCTTTTAAGAAAGTCAAAGACGCTTTGTCCCAACAAGTCCATGACAATGCAGATATGATTGCGGAAATCGAAGCAATCCCTGAGATGGATACACCTATTCCGGTTTTCCTCGTCGTTGGCTTTCAAAGTGGCGAGGACGCGAAGCTCAATCTTGGAGGCGTCACGATACTTTTGTACAGACCGGATGATTTTGATGGCAACAAGTTTATTGCGCCGTCTGTCTTTGGCCTGGACAACTTTGCCAAATGTTCCCTGGCCAAGAAGTTTGACAATTTGGTCTATAGCAGTAGTGATTAGTATATGGAGATGTCTACAAACGCTTATGATGGAAGGGTTAGTTGGTTACTTACAGCGTTCAGTCAGATCGCCCTCTGGGACAACGATGTAATGGCCATCGTCATCGTCTACTTTATGGTTGCGGTGGTATTGCTAGAGATAGGTTAATATCGAGTGATGAGAGAAAAAGAACGGATTGAGCGAATACTTACATCGTGGACGACACGGATGTGAACGTCGGGTGCCTTGCGTGGAGGATATGGCGGGGGATGGTAAACGGAATAATTATCGACAAGAATCTCGGCTTGTTTAAGGCGAGCCTCTTGAGCCACTTGATGTCTCGTCGTTCTTTTCCGCTTCTGTCCAGATTGTGAAGTGTCGAGCTCGTGAGTTGAAATAGAGGTCGCAGAACTATTCTGAAGGGTTGATGTCCTATCAGAGTAGCTATTGGGCGTCGCCTGAAGCCGGGGAGTTGCTGTGTGCGAAGCGGAGTACTTTGTGTTGTGATGGAGGGCATCATATACTTCCTCATCATCGCGTTTTCTCTTCTTGATTACATGTTGCGACGCATGCGCCTGTGAATGCTGGATGGGAGGCAAGGCCATGGACGTGGAGGCATTTGAGCTCACAGCAGTCAAGGCATCAATCTCGGGAGAATCATCATCGATGACGATAATTTCTTTGGGAAGGCCATTTTTGAAAAAGGCGTCCCAGTCGGGTTCGCGCGACCGTCTGCGTTTACGAACTGGCGTGGGTTGGCTCTGTGAAGATTGAGATTGAGACGCTTGCTGGCTTGAGGCCATTGTGTGAGAGGGATTGGTAAGAGCGGCGATTGAGTTTGGGTTGGGGGGGGAGGCAGTGGGAGCCGCGGAGAGCTGGCCCATATGATGGCCGTGATTAATGGGTATTCCTGCCACCGAGGGGAGCGATGAAAGAGGAGGCAATGTCACGGCTGAAGCACCAACAGGAGTAGAAGACGCAACAGTTACAGGCACAGTATAGCTAGACGATTGTGAAGCGCTATTGACGAGCGGCGACATGGGTTGATGCTGACTGTGGTGATGGTGCTGCTGCTGTAGCTGCTGCTGGTGTTGGTGTTGGTGTTGGTGTTGGTGTGAAGGCGACAACAATGGCAGTTGGTGCTGGTGCGGGAGTTGGTGTGAGAGCTGGCTCTGGTGCTGTGGTTGAATGTGCTGATTGGCAAGATGGTGGTGATCGCTGTAAGCGTGGTGGGCGCTACTGTTAGTGGCTAGGCCGTGGGCCAGATGGGCTGTGAGATGGCCGGGAGTCGATGGGTGGGCAAGAGAGCCGGAGTAATCGTAGTCGTAGGCTTCGTAATCGTGAGGCCGAAGGGAATTTGAATTCACGCCGTTACTGACATATGCGTTTGAGTAGTGCCTGGGCAATGAAAGGTACGGTGGTGGAGGAAGCCGCGACGAAGCCGAAAGCGACGAGGCTGTCAAAGAAATCGCGCTGGTGCTGCTTGGGTTTGGGCAGGGAAGAGTTGTCGCTGTAACGGTGGATGCAGAAGAAAGAGCAGCTGCTGATCCAGCCGTAACAATAGAGGTCGACCTCGTGTTATCAACAGGAGCGGAGATAGTTGAAGAAGTCAAGGACGAAGTCAGGGCTGGAGGCGCAGAAGGTGAGGAGATGCTGGAGGCGATAGCTGCGGCTGTGGTTCTAGTGGTAGCAGTAGCAGCGCCAGAGTCTGTACTGGTGGTTATGGAGGTAATGGAGGTGGGAGCGGCAGCAGTATATACGCCAGTAACAGCGGTGTTGTGCACTGAAACAGGCGCTACAGTAGGCGCTGCAGCAGCAAATGCACCGCTAACCGGAGTGCCAGGAGACGCTGACGAAGGGCCGTAGGTCAGGGTCTGAGGCGTGGATACACCATATGCAGACACAATCGACGGCGAGTTTTGCTGTTTAAAGTCCTGCTGCTGCTGATGTGGGTGCTGCTCAGAGAAAGAGTGTGAATATTGAGGATAATGATGTGGTCGATAATGTGGAAGTGTCGTGGCCGTGGCCGTGGTGGGAGTCGACATATTGACCGTTTTTGTGGTGCTTTGCTTTTTGTTGTAGTGCTGAGCTTAGTGTTCGACTTTTTTTGGGGGTGGTCTTCCCGCCTGAAAATGGTTGGCTGAGTGTCGGCGGTTCTTCTTCGAGCTGCAGCCGCGCTTTGGAGGTGGTTCCTTTCTACGCTGCTTATGAGAATATAAAAAAAACCAGAGAGAATCAAAAAAGATACTGCAGTCAATGTGCCAAAGTAGCAAGTAGTGTAAAAAAGATGATTAGGCAAATATCAGGACGAGGCTCGGCAAAGTGTGCAGGTTTTTTCCGTTGTTTTTTCTTGCTTAACTTGACTAGGCGCTGGACCAGGATATCAGTCTATCAGTTTCGATCAGAGCCTTGTCGCTCTTGCTTCTTTTCGCTTCGCTGCTAGTTAGCTGAACTGCTCTAGCCGTGCAGATGCTTCTCGGGCATTGATCGTAGTGTAGTGTGTTTTTTTTTTTTTTTGCTAGAAGGCGAGGCTGTTGGTTGTACTAGAAACCCCAGGTTCTTCTTGCCACCAACTTCAATTTATAGCGTATTCTGCGTATCCTGTGGACACCAGAACGTCTCGCGATACAGTCTGGACGAAGCCCGAACCAATTGTCAATCGTATTTGAGGAGGCAGAGGCGTAAATCCGTAGAGCGATGCGTAAGGTATCGACGGGGGCTAGAAGGCTCTGGTTGTGTACAGCGTCGAGGGACGATCTATCGAGGCAGTCGTTCGGTCCGTCGTCATGCAGTTTCAATTGAAGCACTTGAGTGTTCTAAGATAGTCGGTGGTTGTGGAGTGGTGAAAACGAGCGATGATATGTCGACAGTAGCAGTGATAGCGACTTCGACTATGACGATGGTGAAAAGGAAGAGTTTGGTCTGTAACCCACTATCGGTGATGACGACGAGTAGAGCAAGAACGATACGATATTTCCTACACTGACTTGACACACTATCAAAGCGAGCCACCAGAATAGCCTCAGTCGCCTACAGACACGCACACACACACAACACGCAATACTCTTAGCAGGTCTTGCTCGCTAAATGCCTACGCTACTCACTGGCGTTCTAACCCCCCTTGTTGGCGGCCGGCTTGCCTGTTTAGGATGCTCAGAACGGCTGGTTCTTAGATATTACAGATCGCCAGCAGTGCTGCGGACACAACGCCAGTCTAGTCTAGTCTCCCTCCTAATCTCGTCGTTTCAATACGCTATTTCAAAGGCAAGTCTCTAGACTCATTAGCGAAAACAGACACCATCAGACACCGTCAAAAGCACCAACACAACCAGAGAGAGCACTGAGGCCCGCCAGTGCTTTACAGGCAAGCTACAACGTGCACGGTTCAGGGCATCCATCCTGCGACGCAAGCAGCCACTGGATCGCTCGCTGGGATTGGGTTTTGGCGGTTTCTGCTGCTCCTGGAATTTGATATCTCCGGCCTAGCAGCAGATTACTTCGTCTCATCGTTGTGCAATTTGAATGTCATGCATCAGTCTAACTTAATAGTTATCGCTGATGTTCTTGACGATATACAACTATCTGTAGATATACAGAGCCACCAACGTCGATTCATCACTATCTACCAAACAAACAGCAGAGACCACGCCACCTATTGTCGGTGAGACTTTCTCTTCTAGCTCGGCTTCCATCTATTCCGTATGGTCACCCACCCTCGATACGTACATACAGACATACATACATGTATATATGTATATGTACGCACCCAGCGATTCACACATACAAACATACAGATTTGCATGTATGTTTTGGGCTTGTCAGCGACTGCCTTCTCGTTCAACTACATACTAACTCGGAAATATTAAACCATCGAGTTTCAATTCAACCCACCAGAGACTTCTCAACTAAAGCATTGAACATCCAGAAAACACAAGACCACTCTCTCAGTCGGACGCTATAGCAACCATCCAGAGGCAACCCCATTTCTATTAGCCCGGCTATTCTACATTTCTTCTCTTTTCCTCCAATGTTATATAATGCTCCAACCAGCTTCTCCAGATGTAGTTGTACTTTTCCCTACTTTTTTTTTACATCCGCCCATTATCCTAGTGAAAATCACACCCTCGACCGTGTGTCATAAGACCTGAAGTGGAAAGGAAATACAACAGCTTCAAGAAATATATGCCCTTTATCTTCAAAATCTAGTTCAAAATCTAGTGAAAGTCGAGAAAAGGTTGCATTGTAGAGAATAAAATGCCAAGGAAAGAAGAAAGTGCTTCGAAATAGGCAATAAATGGGGATGTTGCTAATCTACGCAAAATTCTCCTTGCTGAGCCAATGACCGACAGGGACGTTTCATGCTATCAGCCAGACGGCCTATCACACAAGACAGCCAAGTATCGTGACATTATTCAGAAGATGGCAAAAATCTACTGACCAAACATCTCGAATGTCCCACTCCTAAATCATGCTCTCATATTCCATCCATCCGTCACAGAATGCAGTATGACCATAGTATTGCACTGCCCCGTCATCGCCCTCATTCAGAGTGCTATACATTCATACTTAAATGTACAATATACAGATACAATAGGCGCGATGAATAGTCAAGTAATAGTGAAGCTTCCCAAGTCATTCGTCGCGTAAAGTCTGCCACGCTCGGTTCGTTTATTCTTTGGTGGCCGAGTTGCCAGTCCATGTGGAGCCAAATGCGCTCTCGATGCAGCTTTGTAGCAGCTATCTTTTGCATACCTTCAGCGCATCACGCACTATAACAGGCTCCTGTATTTCTACTGTTTGCTTACAAGACACAAAATTTGCCTCTTTTTTTTTCTTTTCTTTCCAAAAATTGGCGGAGTACTTTTTTTTTCTCGCAAGCTCAGAAAAACTAAAAGCTGAGAAAAAGAGAGGTAATGTTATCCCCCTCTTTTTCACTCATATTTCTCTTATCTCAGCTGAAATCTTTCAACCTGTTAGTTCCGCAATCTGTGGAATGTCAATCTTGCTAACCGTGATGAAAACACGGGACAGAATAAGCATGAGCTTGTGACAGTCTTGAAACCTCTTAGTACTTTCCCCTGTCAAAATACTATCAACCCTTAATATCAATGTGCAAACCCGAACTACGCTGTTGACAATTCCCTCGTTATATTTCATTCGGTATTACAGTCAAGCCATAGCCACCAATACGTAGTTACAACTCATGTCAAACTATCTAATCGTAGAAGCTATCACCAACATTAATATATTCAGATTGAAAACCCCCATGTCCTAGCACACTAACATGCATTGTGACGAAATCTATTCATGCATATAACCGCGTTTTCAAGGTACCTACACCTGCATTCTAGTCCTTACGTTAGCCATACAAAGTAGTATACAGATACATGTATGTATGCGCTCAGGCTACGGTCATTGTATTCATACATAGTTTACAACTCCGTGACGGTGTTATAGCACCAATAATAGTATCTCATGCCTAGCGTATGTAGGCTAGTCTAAATTCACGACTTGATGGCCTACTTGAATCGACATATCCCGTCTAACTAACCATAACTCAGGCTATGCTTTTCGTGCTGTTATAGCATTATGCGAGGGATATCAATGCTTTTTGACTTGAATATATCGAAATATAACTGATGGCATGTCATATTATATGCCACGGTTGAACACAACCAAACCACCATCTCCACCACGGCCATGGAACTCAGGCTCCAGGCTATTAGCAGTGATTCTCTGGCGCTGGGGGAAAGCAGCAAGAGCCAGAGGCAAAACAGCCAGAGAGGTACCCAAGATCAACCCCAAGTTTATGGGGATGGTGAACTTGGGGCGTTGCTTCAGCCACTCAGTCTGCTGCAACTTGACCAAAACCAGCGGAGGGATAACCATGATTGGAGATGAGTTTAGTACACGGCTCAGGGCAGTCTCGCCGACCGCGAGGGTAGCTGCCTTCTTGCTCTTGCCCAGTGACTGGACATCAGACTCGGCCTTACCCTCAGCCTTGAGTTTCTCCTTGTCACCCTCACTGAGTACCGGGAACACATCGATTCCCTTGCGAATCTCCTCTCCACGCATGAGGAACACGTTGAGCGCACCGGCAGATGCAACAGCAGCAAAGGGAACCAGACGGGTCAAGATCACACGGGTGCCCGGGGAGATACTCTTTAGACGTGGCACTAGTTTATTTAGGCCGACAGCTACAGAGCATGAGGCACCGACAGCCAAGCAGTAAGACTGGGCAACCTGCCCCCATGAGAGGGGGGAGGACTTGTTGGCATTGGCGTTGTTTATGGCAACGTTAAGGGACTGGTTTCCCCATTGCCAGCCGATGGTACCAACTGTCTATAGTATTATGGTCATGTCAGCTTAGTTCCAGTGCTTAGTATTCATTGATTGGGTAACTTACACCAAGCCCAGGCTGGAGCATACCGGCAGTCACGACCAGGTTAGATAACGCAAAACAAGACATGCGGAAAGGCAAGAAGACCTTCTCGCCGGTATCTATCCTCTCAATTAGCTCATGATCGATACGCAAAACCTTCATTGATATGTAGTGTCATACCAGGGTGTAGCGTAGAATCCACAATCTTCTTGGCCTTCCATAGCTCGGGAGTCATTTGTGAGATCTTGCCCTGCTTGTACTCGGCGAGCTGCTGTTTCGCCTTCTCTAAGCCGTCATTGCTCACCAGCAGCGTGCTATATAATTCATTCAATGTCAACATGTAATCAATTCAATGGCTAACCTCAAGTCGTAAGCATCTCACCTAGGGTCTGTGATACCGATAGCATGCTGCACACGGCCCCAGTAAGTGTTCAAGTCAAACTGGGACTCGGGAAGCTCACGCGAGCCAGGAATCGAGGCAGACATGATGCTTTTTGGCTGTGTTATCGGCACAATATCTCGTGTGCAAAGTTTGAGGATGTATTGGGTGACTAAGCACCACAAAAATATATGCTATTTAGCGTAACGTTATTAAGATCCGTCAAAAGATAGCTTAACCCCAGGGTTCGGAAAATTCTGATGATAGCTAGAACCAAAGCTCGGCCGACCAACAACTTCGAGCTTCAACTAGTATCACAATATGAAATTGGAATTGAATAGACTCATCATTGATAGTCTTGTCACCGTGATTTTTTTAAGTCTTTTTTCTTCTTAGTGAGATAATGTGAATATCATACCGTAACCGAAGCCGATTTCGGTAACCAGTAGTCTATATTTGTAACCCTAGTAGAACCCTACGGCATGCCGTTAGCTTTGTTTTGACAGGAACACACTCATTTGGGGTTATCATACTTTCCATTGTTAATCTAATACATAGTCATACCATGATTTTATTATTAGTTGCAAGAATTATCAATGTAAATATACGGAAACCTATATTTGATAACCAAGCATATGGTAAACAACATTATAAGCTGCAGAATGAAAGGTAGAGAATACTTGTAAATGTACGTATGTCACTTCAGGGTTACACATGAATTTACTATATATACATTAGGGTTATACACACAGGGTTTATAGGCTACCAAAATACAAAGATTATTTCGAATGGTACATGCAGCCTACATAGACCTCTCCTTGTATATATTCCTAAACAGAAAGAGTAAACTTGGTAAAGATATCTCCATACGTTTTGTTAAATACATATATCTCCCAGTGTTGGAGCTTAAATTGAGTATCTATTCAACTTGGTCTACTTCAATTACCATTCCTCTCGCCTTATATTGCATCCCTTCAGGTAAGAACTTGCAACCATGCTGTCTATCCTGAGAAAAGCTCGTCTCAAGGATAAAGAGATGCGTGTCCTCATGCTGTAAGAAATGTCTCCTGGCGTATTTTATATCTATTTATCAGCTTCATCGAATGACTTACGATGAATTAGAGGTCTTGACAATGCTGGCAAGACGACGATTGTAAAGAAGATCATGGGTGAAGATGTGAACACGGTCAGCCCAACGCTTGGGTTCATCATCAAGACTATCGACTACGAGGGGTAAGTCTGTGCATCCCCCTTCTCTAGATACCATCCTTATATCCCTGAAAGTGTGTCATTACATGCTCCTTTCTTGTTGTCGTCCATACCACATATCAAGACATGCGGACCTTCTGACGAACCATGTTTTCTTAGGTACAAACTGAATATCTGTAGGTGGCGGTGAATTTGGCGGATCGGGAAAGTTATAAAGAGAGATCAATCCTCCGGTATTCAAAAGGTGAAGCCTATATTACGGTATGACTGACTTATTATATGTAGGGGACGTCGGTGGCCAAAAGACCCTGCGGTCGTATTGGCGTAACTATTTTGAAAAGACTGACGTCTTGATATGGGTGGTCGACGCCACGGACAGACTACGTATCAGTGACTGCAAGGAGGAGCTTCATATGCTTCTACAGGAAGAGGTTCGTGAGATACAAGAGGCTGCTTATCATTGTAAACAAGGAAATATGAGCTGCTCCCACACACACACACACGCACTATTTATCTATCTACTGACAACGATCAACCGTAAACAGAGGCTTTCAGGTGCCAGCTTGCTGGTCTTTGCCAATAAAACCGACGTCACTGGCTGCATGACAGCAGATGAGATATTCGAGGCAAGTTACAAGGCGAGAACTGAAAACCACAACAATGCACAATTAGGCTGGCGGCATAACATGGCACGGTAGATTGATTCGCTAACGTGACAACGTCTTCTTTGGCGACACAGGGCTTGGAGCTGGAAGCCATCCGCACGCATCAGTGGAACATTCTACGGTGCAGTGCAATGTCGGGTGTGAATCTGAAGGAGGGGTTATCGTGGGTTGTCGAAGATGCGAAGCAGCGTCTCTTCCTTTACTAGACCATAAACTACAGACTATAGACTACAAACTGATAGACATGATGATTGGCTTGTGTTTTTGTTTACTTGGGGTGCCTCCAATGCATTCCAGGGGTATATTCTGGGTGTCGAATGTCTGGTGTATTAAATCGACAGAGGATTTATAGTGGATTACACTCTATACAGGTTAGCAAACAAGTTAATGGATTTCGTCTGGAATGCTATGACCAATGACATTACTAGCAACAACCATCATCAAACTAGCTATCGTATGTGTGTACATGTACATATGTACCACTAATATGTGAGAGGGCCTCCGACCAAGGAAGTGTTAGCGGCTACATTTACTTGATGACGCATATAAATCAGGCACAGCTGTGTTGTTGTTCTGTTGAAGGCAATACTTCTAGTAATAGTAATGCGAAGCAAAGTATAAAGGGTTTGCTTTCCACTCAAGTAAGCTCAGCTCATCTCATCTCTTCCTGAGCCCTGCCCCTTGATATTCGACGCAGAAGTCCGAAGTTCAAAGCCCATGTCCCCCTATGCGAGTTCAAGAGCGTCAGTGGTTAGCCATCTAGGATAGAGTGTAATTTGAGAGGTTGAGCATAGCTAAGGAGACCATCGGCTCTTGGCTTTTGCAGCAACCAGCGATTAAATGCAGCCCAAACAATGCAAGAGGCGCACCGAATATCCCACTTAATTGCCGTATCTGGCTCATTTTGTAGTGCTTTTAGGGTGTTCTGCATCGTGACCCAGAAGCAGAGCCTTGTAGTAGCAGCCGACCCCCCTTCCCAGAATGCAGGTGCAAATGGAGCAATTGCTGGGTAGAGTGCAAAAGAACACAAACCGGAAGTTATGTACGAAAAAAACAAATAACTACATAGTTTATATGCATGTGAAGCTTTTTGGCTCTAGCTAGCCTGTCCCTTTCTTTCTTCAGTGCTCGAATGACTTGGGAGCTTTTCTCCCTCTTTAGCTCGATATATCCCTCGACTTTAGTTTTGTCTATTTTCTTCTTTGTCTTCCTCTCTTATTTCTTTATCTGCCATTTTCCAGGCTGCCAGTCTTCTTTATTTCGTATTTCTAATTTTGTTTCATTATTTTTCTTCACTTCGATTCTCTATTGTCTTCTATCTCGTAGCTCGCTTTACTTAATCCGCTTTTCCGTTCTTTGTGCTGTCCGGCTGCTGAGCTACTTGGACTGTTACTATTGTTTCGTTGCTTGATAAACAAGATACCGTCAACTTGTGGTGCCTGGGCTATCTATATAGTAGACCGTAATGATCCTAATCACCCCGTGATCCACCATTTTTTCTTCTTGATACCGTACCTGTTGGCCATCATTCTGGACGGACTGCATTGCATTTATCCTGGTCACCGTTTTATGCAATTTTTTTTTTGCAGCAACATCTCGAAATCGAATCCCCCTTCTTCTTCGTTGTGTGGCTTAGGCTGTACACTTTGCCGGAAAGCTGGTCTTGCTTCTTCTGGCTGCCACAAACGAAGCTGGTCACCCCTAGAGACACGAGCACACGACGCCTTACGACCCTCTTATTTGGAACGAAAACAAACATCCGCCCCTCATAGCATCATAATCATATACCTGCTTCTTAATCACCATTTACCTCATTACTACTTTCACTAATCTCAACATGTCTGACGACGTGTCACAATTCCTCCAACAGGTTGAGGAACTAAAGGGCCGCCGTATAGAAGAGGATGAAGCTAGATCGCGAGAATTGGAGGAGCGCATTCTGCAAGAAAGAAGCGAGCGGGCTGCTCGCCGAGCTGGTAAGTCTGTCTGCTTTTTTTTTCTTTTTCTTTTCTTTCTTTCTTTTCTGATAGCCCTTACTGGCTCTGTTACAAGACAGTCAGCCACGGCTCCGGAGCCTTGTGGCTGGCTGAGGCCATTCAGTGCTATATTTGGGATACTTTAGAGATAGTCTACTGAGATATAGACGCATTGGCTACTACAGCTAGACTCCTCCCCGCCTATGACCGAAGCTATTGCACCTTCCGATCTAGTGTGTGTTGGCTTGCCTTGGTTACCGGGCCAGCCAAAATGGCACAAAGTTTATTGGCTCAATTTGGCAACACACCTGATTGTACAAATTGAAGTGCGAAACTGGAAAAAAAGTACAAAAATACACACAAATATGTAATATACTAATCTGTAACCACTTTTGTCACAGAACGAGCCAGATCCATATCTCCCCAGAAATCATCTCCCGCGAATACTCCTCCCGTCACGCAACGTTCTAGCTATATGTCTATGGAGAGCCTAAAGCTGGACTCTCCATCTCGGCGGAATATCGAAGACCCAAAACTCGAATCTGCTGCATCCTCCAATTTACATTTATCAAAAGAAAACGACCCATCTCAAGACACCGCCGTATCAAAAATATCTGATCCGATAACCATGAATCTGCGGGATACTACTGGCTCCTGGCACCGGCGGGCGGCCTCTCAATCGCCGGACAAATTTGATAGACGTAGTCGACCCCTTTCTGTAGTCGCAACTGAAAATGCACTCGCCCGTACCGCCACTTCTGCCGACCCCTCGCCGACTCGTGATCAAACCCTTACCAAAGACCAAATTGCACAGGCATTGGGATCCAAAGACCCAACATGGTTCCGCCAAAGTTCAGACCGTGGTGCCAACTTTCCGGCGTACCGGAAGAATCAGGTAGAGGACGACGACCGGCTTGATATGAGTAGCTTGCGCAAGGGCCTTCCAGGCATGTCTACAGAGTCTTCAACAAAACGCTTGATGGCACGAAGCGGTACCTCACTGGATCTCAGCGCTTCACCAAAGCTCGATCCACCATCTCAATTGTCTCCTCCCCTGGACGGCCATGACAGTCCAGTACGTGGCGAAAGGACGCCATCTGGAAGTCGAATGTCCCCAAACCGATCAACGTCCCCTACAAAGGGACTGGGTGGCTTTGTACAGAGCGCTATGATGAAGCGATCTGATAGTGTCAAGCGTTGGAGTGTTACATCGCCTAGCGGATTTGGCCGTCCCGACTCATATTCGGGTGTTAGGAGTTCGTCCCGACCTGGCAGCATGATTCGTGACGGCTCGTCATCCCCTCACAAATCAAGACCCTCATCTCGCCAAGGTTTTGACGAGAGAGATGAAATCAAGGAGGAATCGACTTTGACCTCAACGTCGACTATCAAGCCCCCCGCCGATCCTATTTTCGACCCCAAATACATCCCAAAGCACTCAACTCTTGCCCCTGACAAGGACAACGATGATAGCATCGAAGAAATCGACGAAGAAAAATTAACACCCCCTTCTAGTCCTTCTAAAACCATGGACACACGACGTTGGAGTCCTACTAAGGCTAGTTGGCTGGAAACTGCTCTCAACAAACCTGAATCACCCAAGAAATCACACGCACAATCATTGTCACAACCCGCCTGGATGGTTGAATTAAACAAAGCAAAGGCTCACAAGACTGGTGGCGTCCAGGAGCCAGAAAACCCAAAGAGTCCTGTGGTGAAGCACGAGGTCAAAATCGGTGGACTTATGCGGAACATTCCGATGGGCGCAACTGCTACTCCCACCCCAATCTCTGGTGTTTTCCCTCCTCCGCCAGTTGCCTCGGCATTCGGCGGAACTCTCCATAGAAAGACAGTCTCTAGCGTGACACCCGACGAGCCGAAACCTATCGTAAACAGACCTGCCGCTGTTTCGGTATCTTCTCGTCCTACGCCTACAGTCACGACCAAGCCAAAGCCTGATATATCCAACAAGGTTGATTTCCGATCTACATTGAAAACACGCAAGACTTCACCATCCGTCTCGGAATCAGGAGGTAATCCAGATGAACTGAAGGCAGTCTTCGGAACATTGCGAAAGACGACCACACAGAACTATGTAGCTTCTGATGAACTCAAGAACACTATTCTTCGTGGGAAGAATGGCCTAGCCGTGACTGGAGGTCCCAAAAAGTCTGAAATCAAAGACGAGTTCAAGGAAGATATCTTAAGAAAACGTGATTCTTTCAAGAAGGCGCAGATAGAAGGCAAAGGCATCCGACCGAATTCCGGTTCTGTTGACCAGACAGATGCGCCTGAGGGTCTTGCTAAGTTCAGATCTATGTCTCGGTCATCCATCATCACAGGCTCGGCTTTTGTCCCGCCATCCAAGTCTGTTATATCTCCACCTGTTGCTGCTAAGCCCTCATTGGTCTCCATGCGACAAAACATGGAATCTGTGGAAAAGGCGACCGAAAAGCTCACCCAACAGGTGCAAGTGGAGACTCGCCCTTCGTCACAGAGTATCAGCCGTGGTACAGGAGGCGGTTTGGCGGGCCGTTTCAACCCTGCATTGGCTGGTATGCTTGCTCGGGGGCCACCTCCTATGGCTACTAGTGGTGGTAGTGGTGGCAGCAATTCTACGACTTTGTCGTCTTCTAATACGAAGGGCCCTGTTTTATCAGGAACTACTGAGTCCCCTTCCGCTCCTGGACCTCAGCTTACTCACCCTACCAAAGGTAGAGCCCGTGGCCCGCGGAGAAAACCACCCAGTTCTACTCCTAAAGTCGCTACTGAGCCTGAGCCAATACCAGTTGAAGCCAAGGCACCCCCTCCTCATGTCGAGAATGTCCCTGAAGAAGCAGAGGTCACCAAGGAACCTGTTATCACCAAGGCTCGCTCGTTCACGCGTATCTCAACACCGATCTCAACTGAGAAGCCTGCTGAAACTAGATGTTCAGCCCCGTCGAAGCCCGAGCCTAATACTACTAATGGTGTTAGCAAGTCTTGGCAACCAACGTCTGTGGCTGATGATATTAGGGCTGAGCAGCCTCTACGCTCTGCTGCCTATCCTCTTCCTACGCCTGGTCCTAAGCCGGAACTCAAGATGGAGACTAAGGCTGCCGAGTCTCTTTCGCTAGCTACGCCGTCCAGACTATACAAAGAGAAGGCCGAGCTTCCCAACCGCTCGCCATTCTCACGGGCGCTACCTGCTCTTCCATCTGCTGTTCCTGAAACAGAGCAAGAAGCCTCCGCACACCCAAAGCCAAGCTTCAGTTCCATGGAGATCAAGACACCTACAAAGGAGGTTCAGATGGACTTCCCCCCACGTAGTAGCCAAGTTAGTACGCCAGCAAAGTCCGTATCTACTCACATGACTGGAAATAGTGGCGCTGGAACGCCTCGGTCCATGACAAAGCCCGCATTAGATGCCGCCGCAGCCCTTTCTGAGTTTTTTGGTGATAAGCAGCCCAAGCGTGAATACAACGTCGATACTGCCGACATCCTCATGAAACGCCCACAAAATTCACAGGTAGCGAAGACGCTAGCCCTGAAGCTCTTCCAGCTTTCCGGGGACGGTCGTCAGGTGCCAGTGCCTCACCATAACGAACGTGTTCTGTTTGACCACGAGATGTACATTTGCATCCACAGCTTCTCGTCTATTAGTGGCCAGAACATTGCTCAAGTTTACTTCTGGGCTGGCGATGAAGTTTCAAGTGCTTCTGTTGATGATGCTCAAGTCTTTGCCAACCGTGAGGCCAAGGCTGCTGGTGCTGATCTAATCCGCATGGCACAAGGCCGCGAGACACCCGAGTTCATTCATGCGCTTGGCGGTGTTGTCATCATCCGTCGGGGCTCCAGCAACAAATTTGACTCTCTGGCTTCGAGCATGCTCTGCGGCCGTAGACACCTTGGCCAGGTTGTCTTTGATGAGATTGACTTCTCGTCGTCAAACCTTTGCTCCGGCTTCCCATACCTCGTCGCTAGAGGCGGCCGTTGTGTTTTGTGGAAGGGTAAGGGTAGTGACGTTCAAGAGCTTAGCTGCGCTCGGTTGATTGGTATGGACTTGACACTGATGGGCGAGCTCGAAGAGGTTGATGATGGGCATGAACCCGATTCGTTTTGGGCAATGTTCAATGGTAGCTCAAAGCTACACTCGGCCGATCACTGGAGATTAAAGCCCAACTATGATATGTACAGTTCACGTCTTTTCCAATCTGACGCCAGTTCCATATCTCAAGTAAGTAAATATCCTCAGGTATATATCAAGTGTTTTGCTAACCGATTTGTGTAGATTATTGAGATCAGCCCCTTCAACCAAGCTGACATGAAGCCTACGGGTATCTATGTCATTGATGCTTTCTTTGAGATGTACATAATCGTTGGTGCCAAGGCCCAGACGCAGTATGTATCATTCCGCAACGCGCTTGACTTCGCCCAAGAATACGCGATCCTGGCCAGTGGAATGGAGGATCGCCCATTTGTGCCCATCTCGACGGTGGTGCTCGAGGGAATCCCCCGTGATCTGAAGAGTGTATTCCGCAAGTGGAATGACAACAACAGTCCTACAGTGACAGCCATGGCTGTGGAGTCCGGACCGGGCCTGAAGCGAGGCCGTAGTCTTCGTATCGTGCCGCTGACCCACGCTCTGCAGGCCTTCGTGGAGTAAACAGCACGATATGGCAATACGACGAAATGATAAGCTGAAGTAGAAGAGAAAGAAGAGTGAATGCGGATATGAGGCATGCATATGGCATAGTGTATATATACCATTGAAGGAGGTTTTTGAGAGTGGCTTAAAATAGCCCTGTACACTTTAGGGACTCATCCAAGAGCATGTTATTATATTGTGTTTCCCATAACTAACTAACTAGAGGTTACTATTACTATTACTACTACAATGCCAATAATGAGATAATTACACTTATACATAGACTGGAAGAGATGATGGCGGAAGAATAACATGATACACAAACTTACCCTATCAAGCTAGCATATCATGTATTAGAAGCTCATTAAAGCTGTGCGTTTTGTAGAAAGTGAGCTTAGCGTCAATGTGGCCTGTTATTATTGACACAGGTCCAGTCTGAGATTTACACATGCTGTCGTAGTGAGGGTCCCTTGAAGTCACGTGTTCTAACATTGGCACACCTATAGCTAGCTAAAGCGGTTAGCGGTAGTGTCAACAACTGCAGCTAAGAAAGAGGTCAGTTTGTCAGAAAGCTAAACAGGAAAGTGGGTTGCCAGAAGCCAGATAGACTGGAACTTCCGTGAAACAAAAACACTGGGAAGGCCAGATTCGACTTTACGCTTGATAAACCTTGTCTGGGCTATTCTTTCACCAAGTTCTCTCTCTCTGCTTTCTTTCTGGCCTGGAATTTGCGACTCTTTCTATTTTTCCTGCATATCTACTTCTTGTCTTTCTTTTTGTTTGTCTTTTTTTTATTGCGCATCTGTTTGTCTTCTTTCGCCTCTGCCAATTCCTCGGCTTAGACTTTCACAACCTTATCTGCTTAGCCTGCTGTACCCGCCATCTTCGACCGTCTTCTCTTGAATTCTATAGCGACAAGGCCACTCGAGTTTTGCGTTATTGCTGTGTTCTGTTGCAGCTGTCGACGTCATTGCCCTCTTCAACGTCACGATCACGACTACACCTACACTCAACAACTATTTTATCCGCTACGAGGCACACCTTTCAGGCTAGCAAAGGCGTCACCACTGCAGAAAGTCTGCATGCTGATTTGCAACCATGAGTTCCGAATACTCTTACGATGAAGATGTGCGTCTAATCCTTAGCTGCAATGTGTCTCTTGCCTACTCAATATTTGAAGTTACTGACGCCTTGGCTCTTGTTACAGCTCCAATTCTTCCCCTTCTTTGCGGGTACTATTTCCGTTATCACTGCTGTTTCTCTGACGGTAGCTTTGTTCAAGCGCACTAAGGATGCTAGCGAACTGGCCCCTCGGATAAAGACTGACTACAAAGCCAAACATGACTCGCTGGTCAAGTCGCTACAGTCTAAGCAACAACGCAAGTCCCGTCGTGTCAAAACGGTTCTGGCCGCTATCTTGGCCTGGGTTGCCTTTGTTGTTTCAGTGTACCTGATCCTCAACCGTCCAGCCGCCGTTGAGGTTGCGGCGTACAACCCATATGACATACTCGGCTTGGCTGACGTGAGTAGCTACTTACTAAACGACTCGTATCTATAGGTTCCTGATATACTAACATGGACTCTGCTATAAATAGTCTGCTACCGAGCGTGAAATCAAGAGCAAATACCGCAAACTGTCTCTCAAATTCCACCCTGACAAGATCCGCCTCGACCCCGCCAAGAACGAGACCATTGAAGACCTGAACGCTCGCTATGTTGACCTCACCAAGGCCTACCAAGCTCTAACAGACGAAGAAATTCGCAACAACTGGCTCCAGTTTGGCCATCCTGATGGTCGTTCCTCCGACCTGTCATTTGGTATTGCTCTACCCAAGTTCATTATCTCTGACGGCAACGGCAAATACATTGTACTAGCTTACGCCCTGATACTTGGTGTTTTGCTGCCCTACTTCACTGGAAGCTGGTGGTATGGAACCCAACGCATGAGCAAGGAGGGTGTCCTCATGGAGAGTGCCAACAATCTATTCCGCCAATACGTCGACGATATCGACGAGGGCGGCGTGATCACTGCCCTGAGCGCTGGTGCCGAGTTTAAGGATATTCTTCGCAAGGATAAGGCCGATTCTGGCTTGGCCAAGATTGAAGGACGCATCTCGGAGCTTCTTACTCCTAAAAACCGCGAAAAGCTGGAGGAGATGGACGATATCGTGCGCCGCAAGACTCTTGCCCTTCTCTGGGCCTACATCCACCGGATTGATTTGGATGACGCTTCTCTAGAGAAGGCCAAGTTCGAGGTCGCTCCTATCGCTCAGCGTCTAGCTCGGGCATTCACTGGTATCTCGTTGGCCTACGGTTTCACAGGCCCTATTCTGGCTTCATTCCACACTGCGCAATACCTTGTCCAGGCTCTGCCCCCAAAGGCCTCAGCACTGCTACAACTACCTCACTTCACTAGCAAGACGGTAGAGGCTGTCGATGGCGACTCTAAGACTCACGTAAGCCTTCAGCAGTTCATGGCCCTTCCCGACGCTCAGCGCAAGAATTTGGCTGTGTCCAAGGGTGGCCTTTCTACTACTGAGTACGAGACTGCTATGGGTGTTGCTCAGCAAATCCCCCACTTCCAGGTTGAGAAGGCTTTCTTCAAGGTCACTGGCGAGCGTTTCATTACTCCATCTTCTCTAGTCAGCCTGGTTGTCAAGGGCCGTGTTATACCCCCCGGCAGCAACAAACTTCCCGCCGTCAAGGAGTCTGACCTCGAAGATATCGACCCTTCGGAAGACGATTTAGAGGCTATCACCGGCCGCAAGAAGAAGACCATCAAGAATGCGGATGGAAAAGCTGTCTCGGTCGACGAGGATAACATTCTGCCCACTCTCACCTACGCACCTCACTTTGCTCGCGAGTTTACTCCTAGTTGGTACATTTTCCTGACAGACTCAAAGCAGGGTAAGATGGCTGTGCCGCCGTTCAAGTTCTCGACCTTTGACCAGCCCATTGTGACCAAAGACGGAAAGCCCACCTTCAATGTCCAGACCATGAAGGCTATGTTCGCTGCTCCCCCATCGCCTGGTAACTACACATTTGTCATGAATCTGGTTTGCGATTCTTACGTTGGTCTAGACACCAAGATGGAGGTCACACTACACGTAGAAGAAGCTAGCAAGGCGGCTCAGATCGAGGCAGAGGATGAGATCAGTGAACCTGAAGAGGGTAAGTTATCACCCCCCCATTGAAATTTGACAAGAAAAAAGCAAGATGACTAACATACCTTATCATTATAGATTCCCTAGCTGGTACTATGAACATGTTAAAGAGCGGCAAGATGCCTACGGTACCGGCTGATTCCGACGATGAATCGGGAACTGATGACGATGTTGATGACGATACTAGCGATACCAACACTGACACTGAGGATGAGGGCGACTCATAGAGAAGAAAGTCCCAGTTATGAAAAAAGGTCCTTTGTTTTGTTTTGTCTATATGCATTTATTCACCCCTTTACTTCCCCTCCACTTTGTCCACCATTTATCCAATAACTGTTACTACTTACTACATCATATTTTTTATCTTTTCTCCTCCTATTAGACTAACTCTCTTCTTTCCTGTCATACCTCCAGCAAATAAATCTCATCTAGATATACCCGTAATAAAGAGTCCTGTTGGCTTCCTGTCTAATATTGTATTTCCGTTGTCATAGATATATGATGAAGTGATGTTTATGATGTCCATTATCGTTGACATTGATGATTCCTTGTTATCAACTATTTTAATAAAAGACCCGTTTATAGATATGGGGTAATGGAATTTACTCGGAAGGAAGTGTTCATAAAGGCGTATATTAATAATTACTTTTTAGAACTCACTCTCCGAGGAACCCTGAAATTGCAAAAGTCTAAGAACATTATTCATGATAAGCAAATAAAGAAATCCTGATTAAAAAAAAAGGAACGTTCAAGCCATGTAGATATATCCATCATCAACACGCTCAATGTACTCTTTCTCGAGTAGACTATATAGTTGGAAAATGTTAGTTCAAACGTTGATAGTTGACAGGATGAATTTGATTCAGTTGAAGGAAAAGTAACTTACAGTTCAATTTCTTTCTTGATCATGTTAGCATCCATTGGACCACGAGATTTCATCATGTTGATGACCTCGGCCATTAGCAAAGTATGCGATAGGACATTGCGGCTCTTCATTATGCGAACGACGGCAGCTTGAATCTCCAAACGACGATCCGCAACGATACGTTCATGGATGTGATCGGATTCTGACATACTAGCCGCGCCTCCACCGCCATTATCGATGCCCGTCGTTCTAGTGCTTAAGGTAGAGCCACGGTCTTGGGCCTGGATCTGGTTGATCTTGATCTTATACTTGGGGTCAGTGAAGTTGGCGTCGACGGCGAAAACGTCGGTTTCGTTGATGTCACGACTCTTGGGTGTCTTTATGAGTACGCGGGTCTTTCCACAGGCTAGAGATTGAAGCGTGCGCTTGAGTTCGTCTTGTTCGAGTGGGATTTTTGTGCCCTTGGCGATCTGCTTGTACGTCAAGACGGGCATTGCATTGGTGTTGGTCCCAGGAGCTGAGGCGACAAGAGGCCCGTCTAGGTTGAAGAGTAACAGGACAGCAGCCTGGGTAATACTGATGTTGAGCTCTTTGACGCCACGGGGGAAGTTGGCACGCATGATACAGTTTCCCAGTGAGTGAATCCACGTCAACTTGCGGCCAACATGCTTAGTGGTGTAGAACTCCTCATACAAGTTAAGTGACTGGATCATCTCAGGGGACATGGCAATGGGTGAAGAGTGGTAGGTAGGCCAGGCGGCAGCTGATAGTACCAACACATTCAGGTCGACCTTGCTAGACCTATTCATTTTAGTGCACCAGGCCTTGAAGTAGTCCATCTCTCCTTTGTTCGTCTGTTTTTCCTTGAACATATTCTCCAGGTTATGAGTGAAGCTAGCACCACATTCACTTCGCAGTCGCGTCAGCATGAGACGCTCTATGTCATAGCTGACACTACGGTCCATAAGCAGACGCCGTGCTAGATCGCGTTTATAGAATGCCTCGAAAGCGTCCTTGCCCTCAATAAGCCGGAATAACTCCAAGGCCTGGCCTAGATGGAACTCAAGGAGTGCGTCGTCGTCGGTGCCAGATTCAGCGCCGGCCCGCAATAACTGCGCATGCTGGCTTAGTTTATCTGGGACCGCCTTGACACCGCCTCGTAGCAAGACATCCATATACTTGGCTACATACTCGCCAATCTTGGATACACCCTCGGGATAATGTGCCGTGTTTTTGTAGTCGTTGATGAAGGCACTAAAGGCTTCGCGTAATGCGTGTAATAGCGCCTCGTTTTCAGCAAACGCATCCTTAGCAACGTACTGCATTGATTGCCGTAGACACAACAGGTCTGGGATCAAACGTTCTGGCTCGGACATCTCCTGGATCATGCGACTACCGGTGCTGATGATGTATTGCTTCCACGGCGCTTCTAGCCTGGACAATAGGTTGGTACCCTGATCAGCCCCGGCACCTTTTAACAGACTATACAGCGTTTTTAACGTCCGCATGTTGGACGTCATCAATAGATCAGCCACAGCCGAAGGGTCCATAAACTTTTGCAGTGGCACACGAACCAGATACTGGTAGACTCTATCTGCTAGTCGGCACTGTGTCATTGTGTCTAAATTATATGACACGCAACGTTGGGCCTCCCTTTGGAGAAGCTCTGCACAAGCATCTACATATTGAGGTAACGGCATGGTTTCCGTTGCCTGTGCAAGGTTGGTGAAATGGTTGCATGATTCCTCGAGGAAGCGGCGCTCGAAGCAGCTTGTGTAAATTTTCAGGTGGTGTAGCATAGCGATGCTTTCCCTATAAAGAATAGAATCGAACTGGGCGTCTCTCTGACGGTCATATGCGGTGAGCAGGCAAATTGCCTCGATAATTCCCTTTCCTAGTAAGCAATCATCCAGCTCGGCATCTTGGGTATAGATGATCTTTTGAAACCGGTTTGACATCATGTCATGGATGCGCAGTACTGTTCTCTCACGTTGAAGATACGAACGGTCAAGGTAACTGAAGACACCATGCACGAGTCGCTGTATAGTAGAAGTAATAGGTTAGATAAAGCAGGTATGGTTGGGTTTGATTACGATTCTTACTGTCCGGAGTTTCCAGGTTTGCCATTTCTGCACAACAGATCGCAAAAAGTCGATCAGGGGCAAAGTTTGCGCATCGGTCATGAGAGAACTACGGATTTCCGACTCAAGATATTCTTCTATGTAGGCCGTCAGCTTTTTGTAGAGACGGCGATTGCCTTCATCACGGCATACAGCTTCTACACCACGGTACAGTCGGTCTAGTGGCGTCTCTAATTCTTCGCCGCGCAATAGAATATCCAGAGCCGAGCTCAGGTCATCCCAAGTCTTGTTAAAGAACTCAGTAGTCTTCTCAGACTTGTCGGTGGTGGTCTCCCGGCGATTCTTGATGACGAGCTTTTTAGCACCGGCCAAAGGCTGGTAAACCTGCAGCGAGATCATGCCTACAGCGTAACGAGGAGGCGCAATTGGAGCATGTTTTTCGACAGCAGCGGTTGAAGGCACTACCACAGACGATGATGATGATGTCACTGGGTGGGCGTTGCTGCTATAGTAGGTAGAGGATGACGAGCTACCGCCTGCCCGGGAAGAGTTGTGCCCCTTACGGCGTTTAGCAGGCGGTGCCTGAGATGATGAGCCGTGGTCCATGATGACAAAGGGCCGACGTTAGAAAAGCACAGAGTCAGTAAACCTGTCGATAGAACGGGTATGAGATAGATAGAAGTGGATGAATGTCCGCGGCCAGGTCACAATAAGCAAGGTCCGAGCTAACAGGAATCAAAGACGATGCGTTTGTGCCGGGGATTAGTTGTAAGAGGCCGTCTAATTGATAATATAGACTCAAGCTAGCAGAGCAATAGCTGCGTCTAGATGTGAAGAAAGAATCGATGGACTAGCGATAATGGACGATGGCAAGCGAAAGTTGAATGGGCAAATGTTGGCGTAATCACCACAGTCAAGGATAAATATTTGTAGCAGTGTTTGTGTTTGAAAGACAATGGAAACGAAGACAATTAGGGTTACCTATTCGAAGCGCTAGGTATTCCAGAAAACTTGAAAGGGCTATTGCCAGTCAGAAAAAAAAACAATATAAGCAAACGCACCGTGGAAATGATGAACGAAGCCTGAAAATATAATCTTCGGAGTCGACAGTACTAATAGCCAAAATATGAGTAGAAAAAAATAATATTTGACTTGTAACAGGAAAGTAAGCGCGTGGATTCGAAGCGGTTTAAACCTTGTTTTGAACAAGGAACTTGCTGGTCTTTATACACAATAAATCCAGCCCAACAAACAGGACAAAATACATAGATAATCTTCTCTCTCTATCTTCAACCTCTATTCTTATCCTCCCTCGTTTCTTTTTGTTTTTGTTCTTTCTTTCTCTACGTTCGAGCTGGCAAATAGAAACACGCAACTCCAAACTAATGCAAGTCAGTATCACTATCACACTGCAGTGTTGATTGGCCTGACCACAGACCTGCAGTCAGACTTGATTCAGCTTCGGCAAGCTAGTACTAACAGACCCCGAATAAAATGATCAGTCTGATTTCACCTAGCCAGCCACATGGAAAAGGGAACATATAACACATGAGGTGTTGTTCGTGAGCAAACAGCAAGCATTTATTAGTTTATTAATGGCATATGTATGTATGTATGTCTGTACAGATACACGTTAGTGCTGAGTGTTTGTTTAGGGTTAGCTATGATATCAATAGGGTTATAAATATTACACGACTTACTAACACATTGGTAATAAGCATCGAATTGGTACCGTATCTTCAAAATCCAATATATCATAACTAACTAGATACACAACTTCTTTATGTCTTTATCACCAATTCTTTAGGCATAAGCACCCCATCCAGCAAATAGAACCGCCAAGTTCCGATCGTCTGTTGCTTGGTTGATCAAATCGTTCACAGTAGCAGCTACGCTTAACGTCTTAGACAACTTCTTGCGCACGATAGCTAGTGCTCTTTCCGCCTCACTAGCCTCACTGATGACACCATTCTTGCGCTTTCCATCTGCGCCTATATCAGCACCATCACGATCAACCTCGTCATTGTGTGCCGCTGCCTGAAGTTTCGCAATGCGTACTGGCGACATACTCCACGAATATAGCGGATCATAGCGTAGCACATCCAACATGGTCATGATGTTGTAAGTTTCCTCGCGTAGAGCTTCAAGCGTGAATTCGCAACTGCGCCGGAATACTCCTTCTGTCTTAGTCACGCCCATGCCATCGACTATGTCCCGCGTCATGCGGAACGGGACTACTTCGGGGATAGGCAATACTCGTCCCAGTTCAAAGGATATGCCAAGATCGATATGTACAACCTCGCCGTTGGCTGTGTCCATGAGGATGTTGTGACAGTGGCGATCTCCTAAGCCCAAGATATGACCTACGATAGAGATGGCTGCTGTAGTGCGAGTATAGGCTACACGGCGCGCAAACCAGTCGTCCGGGTCCATGAAGTGTTCCATGAAGAAGAATCGCAGCACTGGTCGAAAGCGGCTCGTAACCTTACGGAAGGTCTCGACACGGACCTCCGTAGTCTTGCTGTCCACATTCGCGATCTCCTTGCGGCACTGTGGCCCTTTGAGATCCTTGGGATAGTAGCGCTGATGTGCTGGCATCAAGAAGTCGTGTAGCGGGATTGTATTGGCTACAAACTCGATGATGCCTGTGGATGGCGTCAGCGGTAGGACTTTGTACGTGCGTATAAACAGGTTGCGGCGCTGTGTTGCACGGTGAAGCTTCAGCAAAGATGAAATAGCGCCAAAAACTTGCTCCATGATGGCGTCCTGGCGAAGATCGTCGTTGCCGCCCTTGACAAGCTGCTTGTAGGACCGTCCATCGGTACCAACGGCTGTGATGATTTTGGGTGAACTGTTGCCACTCGCAATGCTCATCCATGGCTCTAGATGATCGATAAGGGGCACATCGTCGTAATTGCAGTTGGCGCGCACCTTGATGTGCATCGTTGGTGGCGGGATACGGTATCTGTTGAGTGCCTGCATCAGCTTTAAGCAGCTAGAACTGTGCTTGAGAGCCATCTTGGCCCCAGATCTGTAGTTCTCCGTGCTCTCAGCAGCTAGAGCCTCGTACATGTAGCTTGTACGGTCGATCGAGCGCCATAAGGCCGAAGCCTTGGAGGGATGACTCTCCAAGTACTTGACAACTTCTTGCGTCGCAGCAGCGCGGTTCACGGAGACCATGTCTTGTGTGTTGGCTCGGGCTCGATTACCAGACCAGATATGATACATGCCGTGATACGGGTGATCGACACAAATGCGCTTGATTAGGTTCATCAGGAGACTCTGGAATTCGTTGGGAAGGCTTTGAAGACGGGACGAGAGCTGGTTCATCAATGACGCAAACTTGCGACTTGGCACCTTATCGAGATATTTCGACGCTGCTCTATTGGCACTGTCGTCGTCTGAACGGCCCATCCATAGGGCAGTAAAGCGCAGCGAGTCATTGTTGTGCTCGTCTGATGCCGTGAGGGACAAAAGGTAATTCTCGATACTGAGCCGCAAGAATTCAGACCGTGCATCTTCAAGTCTCTTTAACTCCATGCGATCCAGCGAGAGGAACCGTTCGCAGCGCGCCAAGTAACTTCCGTAGCGTCGCTTAGCCCCGGCATCGCGGGTTCCTGCAATAAGCTTTTGCCAATGGGTGACTTCCTCGGCCTTGCCCTTTTCTAGCTCTTTAAGACGTGCAAGATCTTCGAGCATATCCGGGTCAAGCAGCTGCTCGTCGTAAAACATGGCAAATTGATGGAACACCTTTCCGGCATCGTCACCCTGAGATCGTCCCTTGAGCTGCCGCAAAGCAGGCTCTAGATAATTCTTCTGGATGTCATCCGGACTTTCAAGTCGTGCAACAGATACTTGGTGTCCTAAAAGTGACAGGATATCGGTCAAGCTCACTGTCACACTCTGAGACCGCAGTGAAGCTTCATCGGCAGCCAACGTTTGCAGGATTCCGATGGACGACAGCATTTCACCATGATCCCAGAGAGAATTGGCGACCTCTAGTTTGACCGCAGCATCAATCTTGAGTCCTAGCTTCTCGCAGGGCCCAGGAAGCGCAGAGAGTGATGTTGCGAGATTCAGCGACTCTTGGTTTGCCTTGTGGAAGCGGTATATCTTGGACGCAGATAGCAAACTGTGAATCTCCAGTTGTCGTGAATCCCCAGCAGTGATGCTGATCATATCACGGAAAAGCGGTAACTGGGTTAACAAACTGAAGGTTGTTTCACGACAGGATAAGATGTTGCTGACATCTTCGTACCTATGTTATAGCTTCGTTAGCATAGATCACGCAACAATATATCGATGAAACTTACCTTCCACTTAGCATCCATTGCTCTCTTGATCGTAGCAAGGCTAGAATATCTTCAACGTCTGCCGTGCCATTGACATTGAGAACGTCATCTAGCTCGGTAAGAACTGCTAATGCTCTTAAGTGATTTCTGAGACTGGCTGCCGTGTTCCCTGGAGATATCACTAAGGTCATTGCCTCGGCAAAGCCCTTTTGGATACACGCTTGAGCTGCACTTATGTCAGTCGCTTGATGAAGCCCTTGATAGGTCTTATATACCGAAACTACCGAACTTGACGAGGTTGCCGGCACAGGCAAGTTCCATTGCTCAAGCTTTCGAGCCGTCTGGAATGTGCTGTCCAACGTCATCTTCGCATCACCACCATCATCTTGCGCCTGAAGGATACAACCTGCTACTCCAGATAAGCCCAGATTACCCAGTGCGGTTACAAGAGCAAGACCGTCGTCTTGTGACAGCGGATCTTTCTTTCGCAGGTGATTGTCATATTGCGCGCCACGAAAGGCAAGACTCTTAGCACCATCGCCCTCATATTCTATTCTTGCTAGCACACTGGACAAGTCGGAGGACTGAGTTATACCGTAGTACGAATCGGGATCATCGATGTTCTCAAAGATATTGAGTAACAATTCCGAAGACGGCGCAGTTTGTGATCGAGATACAAACGATGCCGAACCCCGCGAAGGCGCTGTAGTCTCGGAAACCATGCCCTCAAGAAGCATCAGTGCCGACTTATGCATTCCGCATTTTGATGCAATCGGGGCTATAGAGCTGGGATCTATGTCGAGCCACTTGACCCTGTCAACGATAGTGCCGCCAATAGGCGGTTTCTGGGTCCGCAGGTACAGAATCGTGTTCAGGATAAGGACAAAATTATACTTTGTCTCGTCAACTAGAGGTTCTGAAGACCAAGCCTTGATTGCAGCAGAAAACACTTGCCTGAGCGACTGGCCATTATCGAACTGCGCCTGGAGAACTAGATGAATAATAAATGGAAAAGCCTGTTCAGCAAACCCTCGAATGTGTTCGACAACTGGCGCTACGGCAGCAACCATGACTCTGTCCAAAGCTGACGAACACAAGTATATGGCCATGTTCTGCACCCAATCTTGTTTTTCAAGAGCCCCTGGACTAAACACGGTGTTGTTGAGTTTGACGGTGGCTGGTGGCGCTTCAGAAGGAGGTGCGTAGTATTCACCCCATTGGAATGACATGTTAAGACTTTCGGGAAGAGTTTCGGCACATGCTTCCCGTAGAGAATTATCCGTTGAAGATCCAGCTTCCGTGACGATACGCCGTATGGCGCCCTCAGCTAAACCGGCTGTGATGGAGTCTTCGTTTCCAGCAAGTCCACGGAGAAGATTCAGTAGGCCCTTTTCCGATCCCGAGTACATCGAGGTCACTTTCTCGTACTCCGGAATACGAGATTCACAGAGGAAACTGCTAGGGATATCTCCAGATGCCGCAAAAGATCGCCCGGCAACGCGTCCAGCCCAACTTAGATATTCTTTACTGAGCGAGGAAGATTTACAAGTACGCCAGACAGCTGCTTCTAGCTTGATAGCAATGCGATCCTTACAGATGATGTCCGAGTGACTTGATTTAGGTAGACGGAAGTCGTTGCAGAGTAGACCCAGGGCCATGTTTCTCGCCGGTTCGCTAAGAAGTTGAACCTTTCGTTGTTCGTCCTTCAGAATTTCGACAAGGAGATTACTCTCGTGGGTACCCTTTTCTGCGTTTCCAGAAGCCTTGATTTGTGCAACAGACTGCGTGATCGATCGAAATGCCTCCTTCTGAACTTTATTTGAGAATTTGGCTGAGTCCAAGTAGTCGTCGAGATAATTACGTAACCACGCATGGAATTCCTGTGTTCTACTCATTGTGGCCTGGAACTGACTTGCCTGGGTTGTGCTAGACTGGCTTGACTCCATGAAAACTCTTAAAGATGCCATGGTTGATAGGCCAAATCCGGCAAGAAAGGACGGAGCATTGTCCAGATAGGGTCGTCCTTTGATAAGAAGATATTGGGCCAACCCGAGAGCATCGTCTACGCACTCTACATCAACAATGAAGATCCGTAGGGAAGAAAGCATCATCTCCAATGGGTAGAGTTGTATGGCGATATCTCCAGCTAAGCTGACCAAAATACGAAGCTTCCTCAAGACCGAACACGCATGGAATGAACCAAGAGCAGGGTGTACGGAATTCACAAGCTTGCGTGCAGTGTAGAGAAACAAAGGCGGCGTCCACAAGGATAACACGTCGTACTTTGGTGTAAGTGTGCATAGTTGGTGCAATTGGCGGACGAGGTGTTTTCCTTTGAATGTAGGTTGTTGGTTGGGAGGAAGTAATGTATCCGAGTGAGAATATGACATGATCTCCTGCGTGATATCCGCAGCATACTCCAAATCGCCTAAAAATGTAGTATGTATCTTGTCTTCTTGATCGAATGTATCCATAGCAACACTAACCGCATCAACAAATCCAGCATAGATGCACTCCATAAATGCCTCAGGTCCTATGATTTCTCGTAGGTAGAGTTCTCCTGGACTGAGAGTACGCTGTGTAGCTTGGAAACCGCTGCTGACACCAGACTCTGCTGTATTACTATTGGAATTCCGGTGCTTCTGAATAGCGATTCCATGAGCAATACTGTATGCAATGGTTCTTCCAAGGCTCTGCTTTGCTAAAGCCTTGGGCGTCATTTTGAGCTTCATTGCCAGATCCTCGAAAACCTCTTCTTCGCCCCTCATGATAAATGAGGCGCATGCCTCTTCACGGCATGCCCAAAGAAGGTCGTTGAGGCTATCAAATCCAAATATAGAATAAGGTATGTCGTCCAGACTGTTCGTAGGTACCCATGTGTACAATATCTGAGAAGCAAAAAGCTCAAACAACTTGCGCGGTGATGGAAGATTAAGAGCTGTAGTTGCCAAGCGAAGGCCTCGTTTGGCATAGTCGGTTGAAGCCGGAACTTTGCCGGGAGTCTCGAAGATGTGGTAGATGCACCTCCTGAGAAGAGTTGGCCAACGGCAAGCAAGCTTGGACAGGACAAACAAACGGTAGGCGATACCTTCAATGTGACCACCATCTGCAGGAAGCGTTTCCAGTACATCAATGAATATGTCCTCGTGAAGTTTCAAGATAAAAAGCTCAAACATCTCAGGAAGCCGCTCGCCAATGTAGAACTTCACGTTCATCTCTCCAGTTTGTCCTAGCAGAAGGAGCGTAGAACGACACGACATGAGACTTAGACGGTCAGCATAGTTTGGTATCTCTCTAATCAGCTTGAGTAGAAGCTTAGCTAGACTGATCTTGGCGTTCGGTGATAGCATGTTCGTCTTCAGTGGGTATTTGATGATGTAGTGGTACATATCGCCTACCATGGCGGCTAGATCGGAAGTATCACGCCAGAGCGGCAGAGTTTCATTGATAGAATCTATGCAGGTCATGAATGCCACTTCACAGGATTCGAATGCTGGAGATGACATCATGTCACCCACCTTCTGGATCAAATCAATGGCGTCAGCAGGCTGTAGTGTTAGATCTGACTGGAATAGCTGTATCAATATCTCGCGGCAAGCCAGAACTTTTCCTTCAGGCATAGCTGTAATGTAGCTCACGAACTCAGTAGGTACCTGACTGATACTTCTATCTTGCTGGCAGGTTTGGTAGATGAGATGTAGGTGGACTTCAACTTCTGACATGTATGAAGGTATGACGAGGCCGACAGCAGTCCAGTATCTCGGAGCAGGTGTAACTTCTAGCATTGTCAAGCCAGTGCTTGTTTGTGTATCAAAATCATCGTCAATGTCCATATCATCTTGTGCTCGTTTTGCTTCATTGATGTAGTTTCTCTGGTCAACAGCTGCGACTACCTTTGAGAGAAAGTCTAGGAACTCAGGCTCTTTCGTAGCTAGACTACGGAAGGCATGTGTTGAGATTGGGGGTAAAAGCCGACGAAGTGTTCTCAACAAAACAAAGAAGAAATCAGATGTCTCGACAGCATTGAGGACAGTCTGTATAGCACCGTCCACGAGGAGATCGAGTGACTCTTTCAGATCGCTTGCTTGTGAGCTTTTCAGCTCTCTGAGTAGTGGGAAAACGAGAAAGATGGCCATAAAGGCCGCTATCAAACTTTGAAATTTGTCCGGGTGGATAAGTTGGCCACCATCAGCAACACGTTTACCCCACAGATCACAAATGGTCTGTAGATTGACGATCTTTGGACCACATAATTCCAATATCAACTTGCGAGTCGTGTATGAATGAGACGAGTTTGCCACCTGCGACGAGAAGTTCTCAGAGGAGGACACTATCAATTCATGTCTCGTCAATATCTTTGCCGGTTGATCTAATTGCAATATGTACCTCGTCATCTCTGCAATTTGATATTGCTCTCGCCATTTTTGGCTTAACGCACCACCGGGAGAGCTCAGGACATATTCATCATGTGGTGAATTTAGGCCACAGCATGACTTCAAAAGCCTAGCAATATCAGCCGGGCAGGCATGGCGAGAATGAAATGTTGCAAAATTTATGTCCTCTAATTATACAAAACATCAGTCATAAGCTATTGGTAAAGATACCTTGGAATCGGGACTCACCAGGATGCCATCGTAGGAATACCCATCTGATCACCTGTAGGCAGGTATTTTCACTAGCGTTAGGGACCTTAGAGTTCCGTAGATGGAGCAGATGTAACATCAGTAGGAGCGAAGAATCCACTAATACTGCAGGGCCGTTAAAGTCTGGGTTTGTGATTATGCGAGTGATTTCGCCCGAGATTGTTGCATATGGAACAAGATCTAGCTGCAAGATAGAATGCAATAAGACACACGAAGCCCGTGAGACTCCTGGAATTCCTACGACTCTGGTACAGCTCTGCCATAGATTTTTCCAGGTCGCTGCAAGGAATTCGTGATTAGCGCCGTGACGAAGAGAACAGCTATACACAGTTAGTTCTATATCTTCGTTTGTCGTAGTGTGAGCTATTACCTTGAGGCAGCTATCATAGCCCATGATGCAATGCCAAAACTTTTGTGGTTTACGAGGCTTGCTGCATCATCCAAGAAGCTCCAGATCTCAGAGTCTGAGAATACCTGGGACTGTGCCAAAAAGGAAATCAATTGAAGCGCAGTCACCTGCACGCCTTGCTGAGGTGATCCCAACTTCTGATGAAGGCGATTGTAATTCTTAGTACGTCGACGTTTGCGTTGATAAAGATCGGCATCAAGATCAACATCGTCATCGTCATCATCGGGAGTCTGCTTCATGCATAGATGAAAAACTTCCTCTAGGAAGGCCAGGCATTGAAGCGTAGCCCAGTTGCGGTCTTCTCCTTGTTGTCGATAATGCAGACTGAACAATGGAGTTTGGAAATAGTCTACTGGTAATTTAGCCGACCCGAATGATACATCAGTCATTTGAAGGCGGCTCTTTTCCTCTCTGCGAGAATACTCCGCCCACAAAACATCCAATAGCTCTCCCACATGGGTTCGATATTCGGTGTTGGGCCCAGCTCGCGATATACGTTCCAAGTGTAGCTGCATAGAAAAGAGACTTTTCAGGATTTCATCTCGAGAGCTTTTGATAGTCTCTTCTTTTTCAGGCTTGTCTGGCTGCCACCAATGGCAAATGTGTGGTAGCACGAGCTTTGTAAGGTCAGTGGCGAGGGCGATATCTTCAGCCTGAAGTCGTACCATCAATATATTGAGGATGCCAAAAACCTCTTGTGGAATTCGACCGAATGCCAAGTGTTCGATTTTAATAACGTGGGCAATGGCATCTATAATATCTGTAGCGTGTTGTATAATTGGGGCTGTTTGTGGTGCCACGAGATGATGGAGACTTTCAAGGAGCAATTGGACATCTGCTATATTTATTCTTATGCCCATCAGGGCGATACGATTCCCTGCGTATCCCGGAGTTGATTGCATTCCCGAGTTCGGTGGTGCAGGAGTCGCACAAGCGGAGCTTTCCGAGCCGACATCAGGGCTATTGAGTGATTTGACGATTATGTCGACGCAAAAGCCCATACAATTAACCCAGCCCTCGGCTTTATCTCGCGTCAACTGCTCGACGGTTGCATTGTTTGACAAAATATTCACTAGAGTTCGTAGATACTCGCTCACTAGAGTTGGTAGTGCGATGAGTGTGCCATCTGGGCCTTGGAGTAGCTCAGTGACGTGATCGATGACAGCTAATGTAGTCTTGCGCTTAAGAGCTCCTATAGCATGTTCATATGTGATACGGACAGCCTTTGCACACTTGCCTAATCGCAAGTTTGCTGCACTTGAGCTGGACGAAGTTTTACGTAAAGCCTGTTGCTTTTCGGTGATAATGCAGCGGAAGAGACTTTCGAATACTCTATGATATTGTTTATCCGCAAGTTGGGGCCTATATAACTCATGTCAACACCAAATCCATATCTGTACCTGTGGTTATTTTAACATACAGGTTTTTTGATTTATCCATCAAAGAAAGAAGTTCTAATATACAAGTAAGTCATCATCCTCATGTCGTCTCATAGAATTCAGGTCAATGCGTTACCATCTAGTCCAGTTGCTCTAGCTTTCTGGGCAGATCCGGAGATCAAAGCTAAGAATGTATCAGCATAAGAATATTATCATATTGAGCAGATGGCCAGATAACCTTACCAAGAATGCCATTGATTGTGTTATTTTCAGGCGCCATATTGTCTAGCGAACAAACACCATGATTGGTATTATTAGTAATGATGGAGAATGGTAGATGGTGTTTTGGCTAGCAGTAATTTAGTAAGCAACTACACAATGAGTGCTCCTGCTATCTTAGTTCTCTCCGAGATTGTGTTATAGTGAATAATATAATGCTCTAGGTTAAAATCCTTCTTAGGAATAAAAAGTTATGTACCAGGTTTTGATTCTTATTTACTTCAATGTGCTAAGTTAAGGGTTCTAGTTCTGGCTTCAAGACCCTTTTTTTTTTTTCCCTACACATGGGCTGCTAGGCAACTATGTATGTAGTTCAACAGGTTTTTGGCCGGCAAAAAAATTCACCGCTTTCACCAACGTTTTAGCTTGGACATCGACACTACATACGCAGTTGGGTACTTGTTTTGTAGTAGTCATCGTGTGCATTACTTAAAAAAAAATTAGAGTAAGCATGTGTGCAAAACAAGAGAAAATCAGACAACTCAAGTAGTCAAAAAGCTGTGGAACTCGAAGTCTATAATTCCATACGCGTAGGACTCGAAAAATCAATACAAGACGCGCTGCAAGGCTACCCAGCCTTGTTGGCATGAGTGTGGGGCGGTGAGAGCTTCCTGCCCAGATGCAAGTGCCTCTGGCGTTGAGAAAGGCTTCGAAACGAAATATCGTTTTTTGTGGTGGACCAGCTTGAATATTGTATTGTTCTGAGCAGTCTCTATTGTGTACTACTTTCGTGATTTTTCTGTTTGTTTTGCTACAATTAAAAGCCAGTAAAAGCATCGAGCCTTGCTGTTTAGTACTTGAAGTACCTGTGCCATATCAAGAGATCCACGCTAGCAAGTGAACTTATTTTGAAGCTTCTCAACTTTCATCCTAGGGACGAAGTGCTCAGGCTTGACGAAAACCATCTTTCCATACACAAAACTCATACCTGATAATTATACATGCTTTCATAGCATCCATTGCTCACTGCGAATCTGCCGTTCACTGCGACATAAAATCTCCCTGCAGATATTGCGCTTAGTTTTGTTGTGAAAGTCGACGGCAACGGCACTTTCACCTCGGGTTACGACTTACGACAAGCTTGGCCGCCATGCAGTTCCTGTTCTAAACTCAGCGCACATATATATCATGGCTGAATTCAAAACCTTGGAGGCTCTGACTGAGCTTCACAGAGATCTGCTCTCTTTATCTGAAGGCCGCTTACCGAACGCGACATGTCTTGATAGCGAGGAGATTCTCGGCCTCTTCGAATCAGAGTTGGAAAAGTTTTGGTTCGATGGGGGAAAAAATGAAAAGAGTCGCGCTACCGTCAACGGAGGTTTGTATCCCGCCTAGCTTTACGTGAGGATATCTCATATGTCTAATATTATTGCCCTGATAGGAAAAGTAACTATCGATGCCGAAACTTTCGACCTCAACGATGAGTTCAAGAAAGAAGCTCTAACGCTTGCCGACGAAGCCAACATCGACGAACTCGAAGCCGTTCGATATATGCTGGAATCACAAGATGATTTGGAGACAATGAGACAACCTCTCCTCCAGCTTGCCCTTATTCGCATATACCGTACTCGCACCTTTGTCCTCGACATCACGCGCTTATTTGTCGATTTGAACGACCGACTTGATGACGAGCTTATCTCTGATTTCGTCAGTGCGAGAATCTTCCGCAGTGGCACCAAACGTGTCGTCCCACGATGCGCTTCTGCCATGGACAAGCTCAGAGCTAGACTCCAACAAGTCAACACAAAGATCACTGCTGTATCGGTTATGGCCAATGGAGCCCCGCTTGAGATGACTGACGACCTACAGACTGTTTACTTCATTCGCAACTCTCTTTTCACCCAGCATGAGCTTGTTGCCCATGTTTACAGTCGAGCTATCGACAAGAGAAATTCCGAGCCAGAAGACTTCCAAAAGTTCTTTGACGGTCTCAAGGCGACGGACAAGTACGATGCGTTGTTGATTCACAAGATCCCGGTTCTCGGTGCATACATAACAGAGTTTGCCTCGACTGAGGGACGGAATGATGTTGTTCTAGCCCGGAAGCTCAACTCTGTAGTGTATCCTACCAATGATGCTCCCTGGCCATTGCGTGGGCTACAGGCTACTGTGAAGGCTTGGTGGCTTGCTGAATACGGCGGCCATTTTATGGGTGCCCAGCCTGACCCTGCGGACGAAGCACAATTTGAGGCGGAAGACAAAAAGCGAACACTTGACTTCATGGAGGCGCTCAAAGACGGTGCCTTCGACTTCTTACTCTCAATAGCTTCTGATATCCGTTCAGCCGACTGGCAGGATCCTGCCCGCAATGGCATGCGGCAATGGCTACAGCGTCGCCTCCCCCCTCTACCTTCAGACTCACCCAAGTTCCCAGACCATTTCCAAGTGCTTCTGATGAGCCGGATCGAGATCTTTGTCGATGGCTTTATCTCCAATCTGCCAGATGTTATTCGAAAGCTACGTACCGATGAAGATGAGCAGCGTCAGATGAGCCAAGCTCACGAGCAGGATCTTGATCTCGAGAGGTTTTTGATCATCATTGCATACTCATACGAAGGCCGCCCAGACTCTGCCATGAATTTCTGGGCTGACCCTGACAGCAATCTAGCTGGCTTCATGCAATGGGCATCACGCCGTGCTTCCACTCCCCTTGTCACCGCATTCTGTGAAATGCTTCAGGCAATTTCCCCCAACGAGGAGTGTGCCACCTCCGCTCACCAGTTCCTGCTCGACGAGGGATCCTCATCTGGCCGTCTCCGAAAGTCTCTTTCGCTCACCTGGAACCAGATCATGAAGGAACTCATCTTTTTCACGAACAAGATCCGGGAAAAGCCCAACACATCCCCCCCGACCTATAGAAATGGCAAGCCAGTCTCCAACCCGATGGATATCGAGCCAGAATCGGCCATGATGCTGGAGTGTTATTTGCGTCTTATCACTAGACTTGTTGCCCAGAGTGAAGAGGCTCGCAACTTTTTGCTCAAGGACCCTGCATTCAACCTGGTCGAGATCCTGTTCCAGCTGGCTAGTAACCCAGTCCCACCTCGTTTAAGAGCCTGTGTATTCTGGGCTCTTGATGCTCTCATGACTTCGCGTTCTGTCGAAAATGGAAACGTCATGTGGATTTGCTTGGATGCCTGGACTACGGGTGCATATACCCCAATGGCTCTTAACAGCACACACAAGAGTCAAGTCTTACCATCCTCGCTTGCATCTTCTGAACGGATCTTGGAAGAGATCAGCCAAGGTTTTGAGGAGCCTCATGCTTTCATCACCCTTTTGACGACTTTGGTCACACCTGTCGAGGGTGCCAGTCCCCTTCGCGATTCTATCACATTCCCCGAGACCCTGGGTGCCTCATATAGAATGCCCGGAATCGAATTTTACATTGACTATGTTATGGGCAAGGTATTCTCTAACAAGGCTAATGAGCTTGAAGATAAGAGCCAGAGGTGTCTCGTGAGACAGAAATGCATAGAGTTTTGCCTTGTTTGCATCGAGTCATTCAACGAAGATATCATTGAGTTGGCTAATGTCACAAATATTCATGTTGACTCTGCTATTGGCACTAGCTCTCTGGAAGCCTATATAAAAATGCACCCATTTGGTCGCATCATGGAATGGATGATGAATGAGAAGGTCATGTCTACTATCTTCAGTATCATTCACGAGCCTCCAGTAGAAGTTGGAAACTCGCCACCTGACAGCCCCTTGATCCAGGGTATATTGAACGCCATTAGGCTTCTGTTGAAGGTACTAAAACTTCAGCCTACCTTCGTCAACATCGTTCGCAAGGCGCTTAACAAGAATCCCGCAAGTGGTCGTGGCCAACAGGTCGCAACTACTCGCTACGCTTCTTTCGATGATTGCCTTGTTAGTCACTTGGGCCTTGTTGTTGACTTGGGCCTTCTGTGTGGTATTGCTCCTACTGATATCGTTTGCTCGTCACTGCATCTGCTTGAGAGAATGTCAGCGTCTCAGAAGATCGTATCCATCTGGTCTGCCGGAAATGGTGGCTACGTTTCGCACCGTAATAAGGCTATAGTAGCTATGGAGGCTGACGGTGACCATGAAAAGATCATCGGCTACTTCCACATCATCTTGAATGCGTACATGGATCCTCGCATCCGCCATGAATCCGACGAGTACATCACCAAGATGCATGCTCTGGAGTTTATTCACCAGTGCCTAAGAAGCGCTCCATCCAAGCCTACCATTGCTCATGTTTTACTCGGATTCAAATGCCACACAGACTCGGTATCTATCGAGCCCAACGGTAGCTTCGCCAACCGCAAGTCTCTATTCCACCAGCTACTTAATGTCTGGGTCGAATTACCTTTTGCTGACGAAACCGGCATGCGCTCATGGTTAACGACAATGAAGACCAAGGCATTGCTAATTCTGAAGCATCTTTGGAGCTCGCCATTAACCTCTGACATCGTTTTGGACGACTTGCGGATGGGATCGTATGTTTTCAGCCTTCTTCAAGAGAGTATGGTTGTCAATGCAGACATTGCCTGGGAAGGTTACATGATCTTGACACCCGTATTCCCTCTCACAGACGGCGCGAAGGCCTTCAGTGACTTCTTAACGCATCGTGCTGCCTCGCTTGATTACATTTCACGCGAGCTCTGCTACCTTTCGCAAACGAACCTTCCTACATACAAACGCCGCCTATTTGATGCCCTTAAAGGACAGCTTTACACAGATTCTGGTGATATCGTCTCAGTCAACTCTATCTTCGACATGTTCGACTTTATCCCGGATACCGACGCCTGGGCCATCGATCAGCCTCAAACTACCTTTTACCGCGATGTCAACTTCGAGCCAGCTACTGTACCAGACCCAGAAGAGCCTTCTGTTATGGTGTTCGACCTTGACCGCGCTAATGAGATTATGCTTCTCAAGCGGAGTGAACATAGAGACGAGGCTGCCCTTCTAACGCCACAGGAAATTGCAGCCATTGATCGTGAAGACGAATCAGTTGTGCAATTTATGGCTCACCAAAATGTCACCAATAACTTAGTGCGCAGAACACACGAAGTTCTGAAGAAGTGGACGGACTTGACTTTGGTCATTCTCGAGTCAAACGACTTCCAGGGAACTGCTCGTACCACCATGTACTTACAAACGCTTCAGACAATCATGCCTATCCTAGAGCAAACGGCGTCCGAGCGAATCGAGTTGGCTGCGCCTTTAGCTCAACTTGCCAAGATTCTTTTGTTCAAGCTCGACTCTCTGTCACCTGACGATACCCAGGTCACTGATGGTGAAACACCCAAAGCTGGTGACCTTGGCAACCTTGTGAGCGATAAGCTTTATCAGCTTTTCCAGACTTCTCTACAAGCAATCGGTCGCTATGTGAGAGACAGCGAGTTGCGGGCTACTTACTACAGCATCTGTTACCGTTATGTAACGTCCATAGTTGGCTCTAAATCCGACTTTGCCGGCAGTGGGAAAATTCTGTCCTCGATAACGGTGTATGGTGAGCGTCTAGCCAATGGCATCTGTGATGACGCCTACGGAGGAGATCCTCCATGCCAAGCTGCTGCACTCATTTTCCTGAACGCGCTTGTAAATATGTCCAGAGAACAACAGGATCCTACTCTGATCGAAATTCTCAATCGTGTCAACTTCATCGGCGTCCTGATCGACTCTCTAAAGGATGTACTCACTGAGGCCACCGACATAGCTGCTGTTGATAACTTAGAGCTACACAACGTCCTCGATGCCAAATTGAGTCTTCTTTTACAGCTATGCCAGACACGTGAGGGCGCCAAGTACGCATTCCATGCCAACCTCTTCCGCAACGTCGAGATATCCGGTCTCTTTGCTGTTGATCCGGAGCTTCATGTCGAGCAGGACAAGAACCTAGCAATGGCTCGTCACTACTCACTATTGGCCAGAGTCACTCGTATCATTGGGGCAGCTTTAATCAGCCGTGGCTCTCAGCACGTAGTTCTCGGTCGTAAATTTATCGCGGATCACAGAATGCTGGTTACACACACGCTGAAGCGCTCGGCGGGTATCGGCCTTGTAGACTGTGTATTGAGTGAGGCCATCGACGAACTTGCCGATGCTTTTCTTGTGCTTATCGTGGCTACAGATTTTGTCAACGTAAGTGTCGCTAAACACGTATAGAAATCATGTCATATACTAACATAATACTTTCAACACTAGTTTGAAAACGAGAGCATTCCCGACTCGACTCAGAGTTCTTCTCTGCTTTTCCATTGATTAGATAAAATGATAAAGAGTGTCATTTGGGTTTTTTTTTTTTACATTCATTGACGACCTTCTCTTTTACATGCAAATTTCCTTCTTCTGTTTTCGGTTTCTTCGTTCCTTTATTATACAAGTATTATCTGGGATCTTTTTGGATGGATGAGGGCATTTGTTGGATTTCATGCGTCGTTTTCGTCCAATATTAATTTACATTTTCAACGTTTTATTGACTTTTACACCAAAAAAAGAATTATAGTATATACGAAAGAATTCATGTCATAGGAGCAATAACAACAGATAGATCGTGATCTATAAAACTAAGTAAGACTCAGTCAGTAAATTGGAGCCATTCAGGGCAAAAAATATAGTCCCACTGGGGATCGAACCCAGGACCTGTCCCGGATCTTCACTAGAATTGGTGTGAAGGGACCGTCATACCACTAGACCATAGGACTTTGATGATAATTATGATAATGATAATAGTTGTTGTATTTATCGTCTAAAAATTTGAATAAGAGCTCAATTTTGCGTCGTATGAGACTCCAAAACGCTATGGGTCTACGTCTACTCCGATGGCTCTCGTGATGAGAAGGGCAGAGCAGGAGCCGGGTGGGCAGTTTTCTATGACGGTACCAAACTCTGTGAAGGCCTAGGGTCATGTGGCTCCCTACGAGAAGTGGCTGATGCAGAGGCTATCGCTGCAGCCAATGCAGTCCGAGCAGCCATTGAGCATGCCCCTCGCGACGCAGGCAGTCTGTATCTGTGCCTAGACAATCTGGATGTTGCACAACGCACCTCCAATAGCTATGGTAAGAACGGAACCTCTCAAGAGGCTGTCAACAGTGACGTACGCAGGCATCACAAGCAATGCTGCCAAGGCTGGAACAGTCACTACCGAGACGAGCGTCCCTACCAAAAAGGCCGCTAACCAAGTCACTAAACCACCCAAGGCTGTCAGTCAGAGTGACAGAACACCCCAAGCCGCCAGGCAAGGCGAGGACAACACCAATTCGCCATCTGATGAGGGCCAATGGGAAACCGTATCGCGCAAGAGGGGACACAAGAAGAAGAGAGCCCATGAAAACTCTCAGACAACAGGCCCGAAAAGAGTCCCCAACACACCGGAGGCCCAACAGGACCACCGAATATTTGTCCGTCTGACTGAAAAGTCCAAGAAGAAGGAAGCGGACAGTTTTATTGTCACAAACCAGCTATGTCGGCTGAGTGACAACATCAAGGAAGCTTTTCAATGTGCCACCCAAATCAAGACGGGTTTCGCCCTGACCTCCCGCAGCCCGGCAGACCAAGCCATTCTCCTAGACCAGTCTAAGACCATCAAGGCGTGGTTTGGCCCAGACACAACATCAGAGAAAGCCTCTGCATGCCACACTTATCTAGTGGGGCCTATGGTCAAGCAAGTTAGCCCGGGAAGCGAAGGCAACACAGTCATCACGACCGATATGATTTCGGGGTGTTTCCGGGCGGCCACCAAGGCGACACCGGAACACATAAGCCCAAGCTATAAGGGCGAGGAAGTGACCTTCTTAGTGAAGATTCCTGCAGCCGGAACTAAAGTCCCCAAACGGATCAAGATGGGCTCTAGGCTAATCCCCACAAGGCTGCTGCTAAAAAAGCCCAAGACCCGGAAGCAGTGCTCAAAATGCTTCTCCTGGCTCAATGTGAAGCTCTAAGCTCTGCTCCAGAGTCCAGCTGTGCAAGCACTGCGGCTCCAATGCCCACACAAGTAACGAACATCCTCCCTGCTGTGAGGTGGCACACGAGTGCACTTCAAGGTGCATAATCTGCCGAGGCCCTCATCCAGCTGACGACCCACTTTGCCCACTTCGCAACAGAGTAGATGAACAAGAGAAGCGGGCAATCCGGAAGGTTCAGCAGGCTGAGTACCTAGCGGTCAGGCACGAGAAGTGCGGCAAGCTGCACACACCCCAGGAGGCTACCGAGGCCACCCCTCAGGAGGCTACCGAGACTGTCACCATACCCACGCCAACCCAAGAAACATCGGAACCCCAAGAGAGCTCTGCGTCAACCCAGACCTTGTCTGCGGCGCAAGGCGATACGGAACTCACCAGAGCCCCCAAGCCGGCCCCTCTGAGATCAAGCCTCCGGCGCAGCAACCGTCCCAAGCTCACTGATAATTAATGTGTGATACAAACACAAAAAAAATCAATGGGCTGACAATCTTCCAGCTCAATGCTCATGGTGGCTATAACAACCACATTGCCGCTCTACAATGTTGACTGGTTTAAAGACCAGCACAAGTCGACAGTGGGACGGATCCTGACGACTTCGCGGAGTACCATGACCGCTTCCAACACACCGATACCAAAAGAAATTGCCCTCTATGCCAGCAACGAAAGGAACCTTTCCATCCCTGGTCCTGCCCCAGCAATAAGAGACCACTCCGGGCTAGCTTTGTCAAATAGCTACTCAGGAATGAGAGTTCATGTAGGTATCTTACCACAAGGTTGGAGGTGAAATGGCGCCATCACAGAGCTAACACTCCCAGAGAAGAAGCCCTACCAGAGGGCCAGACAATTAACACGGAGGAGAGTGACAGAGGAGGTTTTTGGTGTGTTTTCTGTTTCTGTTTTCACTTTTCTTTGTGGATATATGTTTTGTTTTTGTTGTTTTTAATTTCCATTTTTCATGTCACTGTTCTCGAAAAGAAATTTTTTCTTTGGATTTTTTAAATTTTTTTGGTATTTATCTTTGCTGCTCATAGTGAAGGTATGGATCACCAGTTCTTCGGGGCTAGGGAATATTTTCGTCCCGCACATACAAAGCTATTGAGTTTGTCTCTAGCGGAGGACTGTCCGGTAGCCAACCCGGCGTTGTATGATCTCAGTGCTGTAGGTAGACGCAAAATATAATCAAATCAAATCAGACTCCGGATATAATCCGTCGGCTCCCGGAAGCTGCCCGGCGAGGCCGTCGTATGAGAAAAGAAAAAGAGTATTTTAGACATCAAGAGATCAATAGGTATACATAGTAGTACAAACGTTGACAGATTGTAGTCAAGAGATATTGAAATGTCATGTCAAAGATATAAGAACAGCTTAAAATGATACAATATGGCATGCTGATAACTGATATCTATATTGAATAACCGCCCCCATTCAAGGATGCCAGCCAAACGAAACGATCTAAAAAGGAAGATGCTGAAAACTAAGAAATAGTTAAGAAAAGGGGAAATCAGGGTAACCGCCGCCCGAATGCTAATGCCAGATATAAATAACCACCCGTAGCCTTTACCTGCCCCGCGTAAACACAACAAAATGGCCGTTTCAAATAGTAACAACTGAAATGATGAATATGGCGAGATCATGCTCATGGCCATATTGAATAAGAAAGACCAAGCCAGAAAAAGAAAGAGATTAATAAAGAAAGAAGGGGAGAGAAAACACAAATCTCCAAAACCTCACTTGAAATGTGAGTGCTGTCTAGTAAAGGAATAACATAAGAAAGAAAGAAGATGTCGAGATATTACTATGATGAGAATGTCTTTATATCAATATCTTGGCCTCTCCAGCTATACCAAGACTATTGACAAGCCATTTAGATCACAGCAATCCCCACGATTGGTGTCATAGAGTTAGGGTGAGGCCGAATTACGTGGGCGAGTGCGGAGTTTGATCTCCAAAGGCCAAAAGCCTTTGGTTTTTGAGTTATATGAGTCTCGCGGCTTGATGTCAACCTTCTGGCGGCACATAGGGCACTTATTCTTTTCGTATTCAGCGTTGAGCGCGTTGACTAGGCAGTCATGGCAAAACAAATGGCCTACAGAGAAAGGAGTTAGTTAGTAACATATTTATATAAAGTATGGCCGAGGGAAAGAATAGATAATACATACCGCAGTGTGTCACGGTGAGGACTGTGGCGCTATCCATGCAGATAGCACACTGGAAAGCAGCCAGACGCACCCAATTTTTCCGTTTTTCTTCCCTTTCGGCCTTCTCTTTAGCTTCTTGGACTTCTTTGAATTTATTTTCCTCAAGTTCTACTTGAGCCTTGAGGTCCAGAGAATCATCATCCAAGAGAGCTGAAAATCCTTCACCGAACAAGTCGTCAACTCTATCTTGAGCGGTGCTGGCCGAGTCAGCTGCGTCGACAGGTGTTTCGATGCGCCGCCGTTTGGCCGGGGTCGTGTTTGCTAGCTCGGCGGCAGATGACCGTCTCTGTCTTCCAGATGTTCCAGACGACTCTGCGATTGGAGAAGAAGTAGGGACATCCGTGGTGGCCGTCTTCCGACGGCTGTATACTGGCATGGCTACTTCTGCAGTGGGTGCAATAAATGACGTAGAGGCGAATTTCCACAGATAATGCCCGTTTCGAAGCGTACCAGGCTGTGTTTTTCGGTAGCCTAGATTGCCTGCTCGAAGTTGGAATCGGTGAGGTATTCTTAGAGCAGTAGTGTGTCAACGATACTCAACAAAGGGGTAAAATGCAGAATGCGCCTAGAACGCAAGATGCAGGCTTTATGACCTGACCAAGGATGGTGTGAGGAGGTCTATGAAATAATGGTTGATTGAGAGTTAAAAAAAACCCTCCTTTCGAAGTAATGCGTCAAGGTATAATGTCGATGGCGTAAACACGGTCAATCCTATGTCCTTTGTTCTCTAATTTCTTGTTGGTTCGGTGGTGGGTCGGTGCTATGAAGTCATAGAATGAAAGGCCTCTCCAAGACTTTCAAGGCGAAGTTCGGAGTAGTCGGTGCAATATCGCGAACCAGTTCCCAGTCAAATGCAAACAGTAGAAAGGGCCAGATATTTCGTGGACATCTAGTGTAGAGGCGATAATTGTGTGTTCAGTCGTGGATTCTATCGTTTGAGGGGATTCGTATACTTCGTGAAAATCGTTGTCCAAAAAACTTCTAGCTAGCGCAGTCGATGATGATAGTGAGTGTATCACCACTATATGATAGTTGCGATATAGTTATGCAAGATAGTCAAAGGGAAGGACTATTAGTTGCTTGAATATAAACAGCTAGTCAAAACGGCGAAATGAAAGTTGTAGGCTTGAATTTTGCTAAGAGTGAATGAAGAAGATAGCGTGAAAGATGCTGATGGGAGGCTTGTTTTGTCTGAGATTGATCCCAAGGGCAAACTTAGGGCTTCGGTCTCAGAACCTCAAGTGCGAAGGGCCCCCAAAAAAAGATAGAGATCGATAAGCCTGAGCCACAAAAGCAACTATAAGAACGTAGCCGGCTTAGTAAAGCCTTGACAACAAAGGTTGGAATTGATCAAGAACCAGTCTATCCATTCTAGAACATGCTAGCTCCAAGTAGTAAACGCAGCGTTCACTAGTAGGCGGTCACGATTCTTTTTTTCTTCTTTTTTTCTTCTTTTTTTTATTCAGTTTTAACAAGGTGGAAATGGAGCTCTAATAGCTATGTCGCACCTCGGTATCCTAAGATACACAGCCCTGAACTAATACTAGTATACAATGTAAGGTGAAGGACAACTTACTTCTCAACAGCGACAGGCCATTGAAATACAGAACATTTGTTATGGTTTCCTTATATACTATTCCTGCCCATTTCAACTTCTAGTCCTTTCTGGGAAAAATCACCTCATCGGGAACCTGTCTCAATGAGTTGAGAGGCTGCCCAACCCTCAGACGCACTACCATAAGCATAGGGTAGACTTCAGTAATAGTTTTGCTCCAGCTGGATTTGAACCAACTACCTCTTGCGAGGTCGGCCAGGCGTATAACTACTATGCTGTGGGGACAGTCACGATTCTAGAATGGAAGTATTTGAAATTTGTGACGCTTGCGGCATCAAATGCTAATTATGTACCCTAACCCTTGTGTATGACTAATGTAACGGCAGAAGAACCTTGCGTTCCCTTGTGATCCTACCCAAGCTTCAGCAAATGGCAATGGTTCGAGTTGCGCTATCATCAAGAATTTCTTGTCTGAAATTTCATATGTTGATATCAGAAGCATATTACTATGCTCTGAACCGTTCCTTGATTCCTAGAGGCACTGTTTTCTAATATTTTCTTTCTTCCTCACTCTTCATCACAATCTCGCACACTCTCTCACATCGTTATCTATTTGATGGTCTTCTGCTAGAAAAATCTCTGCCGTCTGAACCTCAGCACCCAGACCGAATGGCTCTCCTCTCCAGCGGCATACGAATGCGGCGAGTGCCAATTCGGTTATCCCTCTCAAGCACTAGCTTGAGGGCAAGTAAATTGCAATCTATTGCTTTGTCTAACATCACGCGATGGGCGTCACAAGCAACGCTCGTCAATGAGCGCAAGACCCTGGCCTGTTAGTTTTTTTTGCCCCTCCATGCGCCATGATAACATTTTTTTACACTGAAAAAAACTGTGATATGCTAATATCCCTGCCTGTTCCATTAGTGCCCGCGAAATCACGAAGCAACGAAATCGGCATCCAACACCTCAGCGAGGAACTATATTCTCAGATATTTCCCAATGGAAGCAATAACAAAGCTCCAGATTACTTGGTAGAGCTTGCGAAAACCCACTTAACGAAACACGACTTACTCGGAAAGAATACCGACACTGGAGGTCCTATCGCCTTCAACGCTCCGAAGCTTATCGGCTCGTCGCAAACACTCGATGAGCACTTCACTCGTCTTGGACTGGACTGCGCCGAACCGTATCTCACTAAGGCGAAGGAGTTTGCCATTGCTGGCAGTCCGCGGAAGCCTGCCAAATGGTCGACACGGAGTGGCTGGGTCAAATACACCCGAGATGAGCATGGCAAAGAACAACATGTTGCCGTCGACGCACCTGACGATGACTGCCTGTGCTTCGATACCGAGGTTCTCTGGAAAGAAAGTCCATATGCTATCATGGCTTGTGCTATGAGTCCTACTCATTGGTATTCATGGCTATCACCATGGCTTCTGGGGGAGTCGGATAACCCAGGACATCTGATCCCTCTCGGTGACCCCACAAAGGCAAGAATCATCGTTGGGCACAACATCGGCTATGACCGCGCTAGAGTCAAGGAGGAGTACGACTTGAAGCAGACTAAGAACTCATTTATCGATACCATGTCTTTACACGTTGCCGTGAATGGTATGTGCTCACGTCAACGGCCAACTTGGATGAAGCACAAGAAAAATCGAGAGCTCCAGGAGCGAATGCGTGACAATCCAGACGATGCCGAACTCGCCGAAATTTTTAAGAACAGAGAACAAGATATGGAGGAAGAACTCTGGATTGAACGCAGCTCTGTGAACTCTCTACGGGATGTCGCCCAGTTCCATCTTCAACTAAACATGGATAAGTCTACTCGAAACGATTTCGGTGAACTTGACCGGCAAGGTGTCATCGACAAACTCCAAGAGCTTCTGGAGTACTGTGCTGCTGATGTGGCCATAACACACAAAGTGTACCGAATTGTGTTCCCTAGCTTTCTCGAAGTATGCCCACATCCTGTCAGTTTCGCTGCTTTAAGGCACCTTTCCTCTGTCATTCTTCCAGTCAACAAGTCCTGGGAGACCTATATCGAAACGGCAGAAAAGACATACCAGGATATGAGCGCAAGTGTCCAAGCCCGTCTTGTAAGCTTAGCCGGAAAAGCTCTTCAAGTCAAAGATACACCCAAGGTTTGGCAGAACGATCCATGGCTTCAACAACTCGACTGGTCTGGCCAAGAAATTCGAATGACGAAAGGCACTCCCAAGAAGCCTTCTCGACCAGTTGCACGCCAAAAGCTTCCCGGAATGCCGAATTGGTACAAGGATCTATTTCCCAAAGTCACAGAGCCCATGGCACTCTCAGTTCGATCTAGAATAGCACCCCTTCTTCTCAAACTATGCTGGGATGGCAATCCATTGATCTGGTCTGACAAATATGGCTGGACTTTCAAAGCTGCCAAAAAGGCCGTCGAAAAGTACACTTCTCAGCAAATGGTTCGTTGCGATTTCCGGGAAGGTGAAGGAGTTGAGGCTTTGGTCAATGATAAGACCAATGCTTACTTCAAGTTACCTCACAAGGATGGACCTACGTCGCGGTGTACCAACCCAATGGCCAAGAACTATCTAGGCTACTTTGAAAACGGCATTCTTTCCTCGGAGTATCCTTATGCCAAAGAAGCTTTAGAAATGAATGCTTCTTGCTCATACTGGATGAGTGCTCGGGACCGTATCATGTCGCAAATGGTTGTCTACGAACGCGATTTCAAGGGAGACCAAGGTCAAGGCGACCTAGGATATATTCTCCCACAGATCATCCCAATGGGAACGATTACTCGCCGTGCTGTTGAGAATACATGGCTCACTGCTAGCAACGCGAAGAAGAACCGTGTTGGCTCCGAACTAAAAGCCATGATCAAGGCCCCCGAAGGCTATAGCTTTGTAGGTGCTGATGTTGACTCTGAAGAGCTGTGGATCGCTAGTTTGGTCGGTGATGCTACTTTCAAGCTTCATGGAGGAAATGCCATAGGTTTCATGACCCTCGAGGGTACCAAAGCCGCTGGGACGGATATGCACTCCAGAACTGCCAGTATCTTGGGAATCACCAGAAACGACGCCAAGATCTTCAACTATGGCCGTATCTACGGTGCGGGTCTCAAGTTCGCTGCTACACTACTCCGCCAATTCAACCCTAATCTATCCGAGCAGGAGACACTCGATACCGCTTCCAAGCTTTACTCCAATACCAAGGGTATCAAGACAAATCGTCGTGTGCTCTGGAAACGATCTTTCTGGCGTGGTGGTACTGAATCGTACGTCTTCAACAAGCTAGAAGAGTTTGCTGACCAGGAACGTCCTCGAACTTTTGTGTTGGGTGCTGGTATCACGGAAGCTCTCATGAACCGCTACATCAACAAAGGAAGCTATCTAACATCTCGCATCAACTGGGCCATCCAATCATCAGGTGTTGATTACCTCCACCTACTGATTGTTGCCATGGATTATCTTATCCGCCGGTTCAACATCGAGGCTCGTCTAGCCATCACTGTCCACGACGAGATCAGATATCTAGTCAAGGACCATGATAAATATCGTGCTGCTATGGCTCTACAGGTTGCAAACCTTTGGACACGTGCCATGTTTACTGAACAGGTTGGTATTTCTGATTTACCACAAGCTGTCGCTTTCTTCTCGGCTGTCGATATCGACAAAGTTCTACGCAAGGAAGTCGATTTAGATTGTATCACCCCTAGTCACAAGACTAGCATCCCACATGGTGAAAGCATTGACATCTATCAACTGCTGAAAAAGGGCTCAGAAGCATTTCTGGACCCCGCCATCGTCTCCAACCCTACCTCAAAACCGAAGCCCGAAGTATTTAGTTTCGAGCCCCGTACCCCTGTCATAGAAGGCTTGAAGACGTCCGGGAATCTCGACGAAGAATTGACCTTTATCAAAGCTCAAATTGCCGTCGATGACAAGGAGATCGAAAGCCTAGTCAAAAGTCGCACCAAGGCTAAATCGATCACATCTACCATGTCAGGATCTGGCTCTTCAGGTTCGGGCACACCTACGGCTACGTCGAACTTTAATGTTGCCAAGCGCGGTCCTGGCCGCCCAATGAAACTCACTGGCGTCTTGCCTTATGTCTCTAAGCCTCAACTTATGCCCACAAACAAACAATTTGTGCTACCGGACCCTGTTAACGGTTTCCAAAAATCTTTCAAGCCAGCATCATCTTGGTCGAAGCCAATACCACCCAGGAAAAAGGTTGAAAAACTGATTGCAGCGCCTGAATACGACGGTTGGTATTCTTAGGAAAGAACTTCAATGTTGCCATCATGACTGTCTCTGAGTCTTTGAAAAACTGGTCCCTTTCTTCTTTTGTCTACGAAAACTTATTCTTTTCTTCCATTTGTATCATCTATTCATTCATGCTTGCTAAACGATTAGCTGCTATCTTATTCTGTTGTCACACTATCACACATTCATGGAGTTTCGATTTGGTGTTGGATTGACTTGTCTTTTGGTTCTGGGATTTATGTAGTTAGTTGATATCAAAATTATCATAACAAATCTACCATAACATCAAAACGTTCCGTATACCACTACTATCTCCATTCATGGTCACGTGTATCTGTTTGCTATTGCTTACCTAAAAGTATTGTAGCAAAACGTTCCGGTCAAAAATAATAGACGATATCATCTTTTAGACATCTCCCGGGTATGTACCGACTGGACGGATCGATTGCCGGGCCGATTGACGTCATCCGAGTTGTGCCAGGCCGGCTTATTTTCCGGGACAGATTCCGAAGACACAAAAAAGTGAACAAATATCCTACAGACATTGAAAACATACAATACCCGGTATTCCCACGTGGTCACCCACCGTAGTACTGATTTTGCCTATGTATTATATCTTTTTTGTGCGGCAATTTCAGAGTGAGCAATCTAATATGGAACCAAGGAAAACCAAAACTAAAAAGAAAACAATAATAATGGTGACAAAAATAGTAACAAGAATAGAGACAAAAAAAACAAGAGCGAAAGCAAACCCTCAAAGATCATCATCATCACCTTCTTATCCCAAGAAGTCCAAGGGGAGCGGGCATCTGGGAATCTTGGTATCATGGGCCTTGTTGAAAATAGTGAATGCATCACTTGCGGCATGTTCGCAGTACATTGTGATGATAGTGAGATCGTAGAGTTATCTCAGTTCGACCTCTTCAATTAATACTAATTGAGCGCTTGATAGTTTAACTAGGGGAGAGCAGACGGGATCCCGTGCTTTCTATTAGCTATGGTCGTATGTTGAGAATTTACGGCTTAGGAAGCATTGTAACGGAAAGCATGCATCCGGGGCAAGAAGTGAAGTGAAGTCAACCGGATTGAGTGTGTCCTGCAGAAGATGTTGCATATATTCCCAGTAACTAACTCGGCACCATATAGCGTCATTGCTTCGTTAGACATTTGGTTATACAAAAGACCTGTTGGTTACATATTATTTTTTTGTGCATTGCGGATTGTCCCCACCTTTTGGTGTACAAAAACACGTCGCGAAGAAGAAAAAAAACACTTTAACCCGAGAGAGACTATTGATACACGGAAGAAAAAAACGGCGTCACTGTAGACAAGAATCGACACTGTTGACAGGGACGTTCTTTTCGTTACTTTGTTACTTTGTTGCTTTTTTATCTATTTGTTTACTGTTCAAGTCAACACGATCACACTGAACGAAACCAGGCTCGTTTGGTGTCTACCCTGTAGCACATTGTACATTGCATTCTACCCTTTTATCTATGCACGACTTGTCCCAGTCACCCAGTCATATATATCAACATACCCTGTCTTGATCAGTTGTCCTTGAATTTCTTATCCCGTTACATTCTGTGCTTTCGTCTACCTTACGTTAAGGGCAGCTTACTTATGCGATTTGTTTCTGCCACTTCCGTTGATCGACTTGCCTGGTTGTTCGATCAGCATTTTCACCGTCGCATCACCTCATATATTCCTCGAGCAGCTTATGCCAACCTCAGACCCAATCTCAGCGTTAGTTATTCCAACCTTTCAAGAATTGCCGCAATGTATCCTGAGGACAAGTACAAAGAGCAGCAGACTTTAGTGTCTCGCGCTGCGCCCTCAGTCTCGGGAGGTAGCGCCAAGCGCCCAGCACCGGCTGCCAACAACAACATCGCTCAAATGTTCAAGACTCAACGCTCAGGCAGCAAGAACTCCTTTTCCACGACATCATCACAATCAAATACGGCCAAGCCTGCTCTTTCTTCAACTTCCGCCAATGTAGTCCGCCCACCACCGAGCAGCGCCTCGACTATGAATTCAATTTGCGGATCCGCCAAGTTCTCGGTTGACAAAGAGTCTATACCGAAAGATCCCACGCCGAAAAAGCCCGCGACGTTTCTCTCTGGTGACCAGTTTGCCATTGACTACGGCTTCGATGATTTGTGTGCCGATGACTTCTCCGATGATCCGCTAGAGGAATCTGGCCCACCGACTGCTATGCCATCGATAGCCCCTCTCAAGCCACTCGCCTTCGAACTTCCGCCTTTAGCCAAAGAAGAACTAATTCCGTGGTCATCGTCACCAGAAGTCCAAAAATCAGTACCTGCGCAGCCACAACCCATCAAGACCGAACACAAACGCACAAACTCATCCGTTAAACAAACTGTTGCCGTCAAAAGACAATGTCTACCCTCAAGTTGGGCCAAGCCTGAAGCCCCATCACCTAACTCATCTTCAGTATCTACGGATGCAGCTGCCGCCAATATCGCAAAGTCTAATATGGAAACGATTGAATCAATGTATGCCAACAACAATACAGGCAAACCCACCGCCGTTGTTGCCAAGCCTAAGATTGAGCAAAAGCCAGACAGCATAACCAAGGCCAGTAACATGGTTACAGCGGCTTCAACAAGTATTGTCCTCAGTCAAGAGCAGAACGATGTACTCGACATTGTCGTCAAGGCCAACAAGTCTGTATTTTTCACAGGTCCTGCTGGTACTGGTAAATCAGTTCTAATGCGCTCCATTATCAAAGAGTTACGTCAAAAGTGGTCGCGAGACCCAGAAAAACTTGCCGTCACAGCTTCTACCGGCTTAGCTGCTTGCAACATCGGCGGCATCACACTTCATAGTTTTGCAGGTGAGATCTATCCTACGTTCTGATGCATGCTCGAGACACTAACTATGGTTTGATCAAGGCATCGGTCTTGGAAAGGATGACGTCACGACTCTAGCCAAGAAGATCCGTAGAAACCCCAAGGCGAAGAACCGATGGATCAAAACCAAGTGTCTGGTCATTGATGAGATTTCTATGGTTGATGGTGATCTATTCGATAAGCTAGATCAAGTTGCACGCAAGATCCGCAACAATCCACGACCCTGGGGTGGTATCCAACTTGTTTTAACCGGCGATTTCTTCCAGTTACCACCTGTTCCCGATAATAGTCAAAACCGGGCTGCCAAGTTTGCCTTTGAGGCTGCTACCTGGGCTACATCAATCGATCATACTATTGGCCTAACACAGGTGTTCCGACAAAAAGATCCAGAGTTTGCTACGATGCTCAACGAAATGCGCCTCGGGCGTATCAGTGATGCAACAGTACAGGCTTTTAGACTTCTTGCCCGGCCTTTGAAGTTCAACGACGACATCGAAACGACTAATCTCTACCCCACTCGTGCTGAAGTTGAGACCGCCAACATGCGCCGTCTCAATGCAATCAAAGAAGAGTCTCGTGTTTTTGAGGCCTTTGATACCGGCGAGCCAACCTTCCGTGATAAGCTTCTGGGCAATATGATGTGCCCACAGCGCCTCACCCTTAAAAAAGGCGCACAAGTCATGTTGATCAAAAACAAAGAAGACAATCAACTTTTCAACGGACTTATTGGCAAAGTTGTTGATTTTAAAACAGAACTCGAATTTGCGCACCATGAAGCCCATGAGGCCTACAAACTCTCTCCGGACGATGATCTTGCAAGTGCATACTTGCTCAATGCAGAAAAGCTGAATAAGAAATTTATAAGAACGGCGGATACTATTGGCGACCAAATCCGCTTCCCGGTAGTCCAGTTCCCAATCAGCTCACGGCCGATCCACGTTGTCCCTGAAGAATGGAAAATCGAGCTTCCCAACGGTGAGGTTCAGGCTACACGTAGCCAAGTTCCTCTTATCCTTGCTTGGGCTTTGTCCATCCATAAAGCCCAGGGACAAACACTAGATCGTGTGTCTGTGGATCTTAGCAAGATCTTCGAAAAGGGTCAAGCATATGTAGCCCTCAGTCGTGCCACTAGTCAAGCCGGACTACAAGTTCTCGGCTTTACCAAGCAAAAGGTCATGGCACATCCCAAGGTCACGGCCTTCTACAATATGCTCTATTCAGTAGATGTTGCTAAGAAGGGACAGCAATCTCACATCACTGATGTTTTCAAAAAGTCGCCAGCTCCCTAGTTCGGGAGTCAAGTTCTTTCATTATCCGTAACTTAGATTTAACTGAAGACACAATACACGATTTCTTTTCCATGCACACTTCTATTTATCACGAATATATGCTATTCTTTCATTACTTCTTACACTTTGCTTCGTGAAAACTTCGATGCATTTTCGGGTTATCTACATCATGTAGCAGCTCGGTTCTGTCTTTTTTTGTTCTCTTCAGCTAACTATTAAGATATGCCCCTTTTCGGTGCTGAAATATCAGGTGGGAAGTTCGAAATACTGAGGCCGCTTTATAATTAGTCGAGTTGTATATGTAGTATGCTATCGTCTAGTATCATTGCACTAGACTTAACTTTTCCTTGATTCCAACAAGCCACTATAACTTTTGTCAGTTACGTTCTATCTCATACTATGAACGTAGGTATGCCAAGTTTCATTGATAATATACTTTATGCAGTTTATACATTTAATAAGGCTAAGACTTGTCTTAGTGATGGTCAATTATTTGCCATTCTTGTAGCTTCTCCTGTAGTCTAGTGATTTCAATTGCAGTTTCTGCAACGTCATAAATGACCATTATCAAGCGATACATACGAGATAAACGATGATTGATGCCATGCTGAAGTTACTGGATAACCAAGGCTTAAGTAAGCAGTCGCATGAACATGGGAAGAAATCATTAGACCCCTGTAGCTCTACACGGCTATTTCGAGCACTGTAACACAAGCCGGCGACGCGCGGTCACGTGTAGCTCCTTAGATCCACTATCGATAAGCAATTGAGTGTTTGGCTAGCTTACAGTGGGTTTAGGGGTCTTTGCGCCTGTGCCCTTTCACTCTTTCATTTGTGTCATCGTATGCCATTTCGGAATTTGATGTTCTTTCCTTGACGTTTCAGCGGCTTCCAGACATAGTAAGTCGGGAGCCTGCAGTATCGTGTCTTCTTTTTTTTTCTTCTTTCTTCTTCTTTCAACCTCCTAAAGAACCATTATTATCACGACTGGCCGTATACGCATCGCTTAATACGAACAGAAAGTAAGTTTGTTTGCTGCCGATTTCATCTACCTTTTGGGCTGTCCCCGATAGGATTTTCTCCCGCTTGCATAAGATGCCACCCAAAGTACGGTGCGCCCTGTGATTGGCCTTCCAATGCTGCCACATGTTGATGCCACACAGCACCTGCATCTTGTCGCAACATCGCCTATGAGATGCGACAACGATATGTCGACCCATGGGCCATCCACATACAATTAGGCTACTTCTCTCCTAGCATGTCTTGTCGATAAGCCGAGCAGCTCATTCTCATGATGTCATATTGGCCCTGAGACCTTGACTACTACAAGAATCGTCACAACTCGCCGTTGGGCCTGTTTATATCCCTCCATACTGAGGCCAAGTCGGCTAACATCCTTTGTTAGAAACGTGGGGACTTCTACCCTATTGAGGATCAGCGATTCTGCTGCCCGCACATCATGGATGCTGCACTTGTTGGCTTGCAGGTCCTTGTGACCTTCCATAACCCTCCGGGTCTGCAGGTCCGAGGCAAGATTACCAACGCCACACCTGGCGAGAGTCTTCATCTCAGCAATGGTAAGTATCATCTCATAGCTATCTATCCATCAATCAAACCCAAAAACTCATATAAACCTCTTCATAGTGACAATTCTTGGTCCTCATCCTAGCAGCGTTCCAAGTATCACCATCTCGATTCGCGATGTCTCGAATGTCGAAGTCTTGAAACTCTCTGTACCATCCATTGTGTCGCCGGCACTCAGCGTCCCATCCTCCTCCGTATCACCCACCAAAGTAGTCCCCCCAAAGATACCGGCAACGGTCGCAAAACCTATGCCACAACAAGCTTTTGTTGACCCCGCTATCGTCAGTCTTGGACGGCCGACGTCGTCTACTCGTTCCGGAAGTGATATCGAAAATAAACGCAAGTCAATCGTCACTGCGTCACCACTACCAAGAACCCACGTGCCGACTACATCTGTCCCTTCATTCAACTCGCCTCGCCCTACACATCTTTTGAACTCCCCTGCAACAGCAGCCGATTTATCAGGCCTTGAGCAGGAAATGTCTAATCTTGAGGTCGATATCGCCTCCAAGACACAGGATAGCTCAACTATAGCCAAGTCTCACACCAGAGAAAGCCGACTGACTCGTCAACGTCGCAAAAAGGATCAGCAACCGGCGCAACAAACCCAACAGAACAGTAGTGGCGGTGGGCGTGGTAAGGGCTGGCGCAATACACCTCTTCTTGAAGACACCAAATCCTTTCAGCCATTTGCTTCTCTCAAAAAGAATTCAAAGCATTCTGGTGAGAATGGTTGGATATCAGGGGACTTGACAGACAAAAACGAGTTTGATTTTGAGGGCGGTCTGGCAAAGTTTGATAAGCGTACGGTATTCGAAGAGATCAATCGTTGTGATACAATTCGCGAAGATGAACGGCTAGTCTATCACAATCTCAAGCCCAAGCCTGGAACCGCCGGTGGGAAAAACCTTCACTATTCCGAAAATGTGTTAGATATGTCTACCACCTCCAAAACCCATGATGATTTCTGGAACAGCGAAGCAGATGTTCATATCGAGGATCGACGAAGTCTTAAATCCTCACGCCGGAATGACACTAGACCATCTGGCCTGGCACGTCAAGTCTCATCCCGAAAACCTAGTATCATTCCGGGAATAATCCAGTCCGGCAGTCGAGTTAGTTCTCAGGTAAGCTGTTCCACGCATCACCTCAGGCAAATACATATCGGCTAACATCTTGTCATAGCTTAAAGAACACATCGTAGGCTTTTATCTCTCCCCCTCAAATCGGTATATCGACGCAGTATCTCCGCTGCAGATGGTGACTCTTGAAAACACTGCTATCAATGAACTTGGGATGCCTGAAGTTGTTCTGACTGAGAACGCGGCTCGTGGCATAGCCGAAGTTACGATTCGTACTTTGGAAGATCCTGCCGTACGACACGGACTCGGCGTTTCTAATCCTGAGCATCCCCTGTCAGACCTCATCCAGAAATGCGTTGTCTTGGTATTAGCAGGAAACAACAAATCGGGCGCCCGCGCTATTGCAGCGGCCAGACAGCTGCGGTGCAAAGGTATGGAAGTCATCCTATGTGTGGTCGATCTTGACAGAGACTCTCTTCTCATTGATTCTGTGAGGCATCAAGTCCGCCTTTTCCGTAACTACGGTGGTCATGTTTATGATAAACAAGATCTGTTCGACCTTTATCGCTCTGCCAAAGAAAGCGGTAAGCCCATTGTGTCGACGCTAATCATTGACGGTCTTCTCGGGCTCACTGTACCGTTTGAAGAACTTCGGACTGGCGAACAAACAACCGTCTACGAACTGATACATTGGGTCAGTAATGATCCTGGGTTTGTCATTTCCCTTGATATTCCATCCGGTCTCGACCCGTCGACAGGTAAAATCTCGATAGTCGATGGTCTCCCCTTATACGTCAAACCTCGCTACGTCATTTCAATTGCTGCGCCAAAGAAGGGTCTTATGGAGGCTATCAATCCCAATGCTGAGGAAGAACTGGCTCTCGGTACAACTTCGGAAACTATGCGTAGCACTGTCACTGATGGCAATGAGTGGAACCTATTCATCGTGGACATCGGATTCGATACTGCGGTATGGAAAAAGGCGGGTATCAAAGTCCGACATGCAGTCGATTTCTCTGGAGAGTGGACTTGCAAGCTTCATTTCCGTGGCCATGCCATAGAAAGCGGCGACGATTAGTTTCGCTCGTCCTCTTCATTGGCAGGCTCGGCCATCTCTACAGCGTTGTCGACTATATTTTCAAGTTCTAACAGCCATCTGTCTTGATTAGTGTTTGTCGGTAAGTTTAGGATCTATCTAGATTCTCTTTTTTTCTTTTTCTTTTTCCTTGATACAGCAAACTGAAAAGCTTCTGTTTTTTCCCCTGATTTCCTGATAATATTTCTTTCGTACTTTTCCTCTCCTCCTAGTCTGTATGACGACTAGCAAAAATGACTTGATGACGACCCAGTTCGAGACTGGAATTTCCTTACTTTGTGTCTTGTTTTTTTTTTTTTCTCAGTCTTACTATCTGCTTTCATCTCTTTTAGTTTACATTGTTTCTTGTTTTTCTTTCTTTCTTTTTCAAATATGGCGAGTTGTTCTACTGAATAACAGAGTATACGCGGCGTTTAGGGTCAGTTCATCGCGATGTATAGGTGTAGAGTAGAGAATAAATTTCTTAGAATAAACATTACTGTCCTTCATATTTGTAACACAAAAACAGTGACAGTTGGGCCCCAATGCTCAAAGCTACCAAGCCAGGAAGAACCAAGTATGATATGTGCTATGTTCTATGGAGTTTTACTACTACATTTATAACCCAGAAAGCTGAAATCATCGTAATAGTAGGTAGTCCTAAAGTTGGGTCATTGATCCTACAATAGAAATTATCGATGCCAGTTTCCAATATTGCAGACTCACTACATAGCTTTATCGATAGTTTTAAGTGGCGATAAAAGAACATCAGAACACCCATACTCACGTTATATGCATGAAATGCAACATGTAGTAACCATAGTATAAAGTAAGCAGTGTATCATTCTTACTCTTTTTTACTACAAAATGAGCCTACTTTTTTTCAGCATGAATTTTTTTCTTCGTTACCGCTTGGGTTCTTGTGGCTAAGACAAAAGAAGGCTGGTTAGTTCTTGATTTTCTCTAGTCCGCAGGTCATCTTCAGCTGGTCTTGCATTAGTTGAATCGGCAGATATTAGTATCAGCACGGTGCTAATTTGTAAGTAGATAAAAGTCAGCATCAAAAACAAGATCCTCAATCGTGGGGTGAAGCACGAAAAAAACAAGCAGATTGTTAACAAATTCATGATAATACAACTATATACAGATGTGCATGTATGCAATAACTTGAAAAAAGATTTGATATATAGACTTACGTAGTAGTTTTGAATTTTCGTTTCCTTTCATGTTGGATAGAAGTAAAAAAAATTCAAAGTAGATGGGCTCCCTTTTTCTACCATGTACAATGAGACGTTGGCTAATGGTGTTGCACCAGAAGGCAACAAATGCTTCAATACAACACTACCATGACCAGAACTAGGTCACTAAATCTAGACACTGTTACAGCGTACTGTTCTCCGGTTACCAGTATAAAAGGACAAGATAATCGCCTAGAAGTCTAGCCCTGGTCATCCCAACAATGGCGAGACACCCATTAGTGGAGTATCAGTATCGATCGCAGAAGGGACAGAAACGCATGGGGAAAGAAGGACAGAATGCGGTGAAGCTTTTAACTGTAGAAGGACATATATGTACATCGTGTTATCCACAGGCTTGACACCCACTATTTCACCGCAGGGTTTATATCTGTACATAGTACATATCTGTATTACATGTACTACGATATCTTCTCCCATTTTGTCGGACTTAGTATTAGGGCGGAGAATCACCAAGATCAAAACGGGAGACAGTTTGTGAGACTTCAGAATGTCTGTGTCTACAGTATTTAGACTTAAATAACTGTATGTACTGCATCATCAGGTCACATATATCTTCGTTCCATACTACCAGATACACAGCGTACAAGTAACCCAGCAAGAGCAATGTGGGTGATGAGTTTTGAAGCCTCATGATACTAGCTGCATGAGATAGTATGCTATCAGTTAGAAGCAGGATGCAAACTACATCATAGATACAACTTAGTATAACATCGTACTTGCATTTTAAGGATTCTGCTTGTCATTTAGTGAGGCCCCCTTCAAACGACCAATATTATTCTTCTTATTTCGGCATATGGGGTCTAGCGGCTTCTATAGTCAAAGACTTACGCAGATGATAGCAGAGAAAATCATAGACCGCTCTGGCCCAAGCCAAAAAGTGATCATAGAGGTTCGTTAGTTTACTCATGTTTGTTCTCGTGTTCCCAACTAGCTGAACAAAAAAAAAGCAACAGACAGAAAAAGAAAAAGGCTGGTCTTTTTCTTGGGCCTTAGCTTCACTATAAGCTCCTCTAAGCTTATCTATCGACCTATCTGTATATAAGGCAACTAAATTAGTATAAGTCATAAATCAGCAGCAGTGAAGTCACAAAAAAAAGCTACTATAAGAGCGGAAGCAAGGGGTGGTGTCGTCGAATTACAAGAGGCCTGCAGACGCAGCAGCCTCGCTTTTTTAACTGACTCTTTTTCTATTTGAGGTCGCTCCAGCGTCGAATCTTTTCTCTCTCTTTCTCTTTTCTTCCGATTTCTTATTGCCTTGTTTTTCCCGCCGTGTTCAGCTTTCAATAGAAATAATTCTCCCAGAAACACCAGATATCAATATTCTCACGATAATATCATCCATACGTTACTCCGCTTTGTATTTCTTTCTTTTCTCTATCTCGAATCAGTCTGCAGCAAAACAGCAAAGACCGTCCAGGCCTTGACATCCTTTTGTATCCATCACGGCTTTTTCTTCTCTCTTTTTATTTTTAGGAAGAGCCTTGCTTGCCCCAACTACCATTTGAAACGCGCTCGGGACTCCGACGATCAGTCAGACCAATACCAACCCACAGCTACTCTACATTCTAGCACGTCTAAATATAGAAGACTCAGACGAAAACATATCAAAAAAAAAAAGAAAAGGGCATATTGACGCTCCGCTTCCATTTCAGTCTTTGCCTCAGAAGCGTTAGCATTTCTTGCAAAAGACTTGAACCTTTTTGTTTCCCTTGCTTGTTAGTTCTGCCTAGACTTGCTATTGCCGACGTCGAAACACATCAAACCAGGACCCTGGCTAAAGTGGCTTCGTTACCGCCAACCCGAACTCTGGCCACATCTGGTGCTCGGATAACCAGAGCTTCCACTCTCTTATACGAATATCACACTTGTTTCTAAGGAGTGCCATATTTCCGGTAGCTGAGACTGTGCCGCACATTAATACGGCTTCTTGATAAATTCCACCTAGCAAAATAGCAGCAGCAACAGCAACAACAGCTCTCACCATGCCATCTGTCAACCCCATACCGCCCAGTTTCTTCTTCTTCTTCCGAAGTGACGACCGCTACTTCCTAAGTACCGGCTTTAACGACGCCTTCCATAACCTACCATCCGGTGACCATCTACGCGCCTTTGACGACAGTTGGCAAACCACATGTGTGAGTTGGCACAACTGTAAGGAGAGTGTCTTCGTCAACTATCGAGACTGGAAGTGGTCACGCATGAACTACCTAACCAGTCCGGCCAGCGAAACCAACCTCGATCGTCTCAGCGTTTTCATCGATGCCAACCGCTTCGAAGATGTACGCTGTGTATTTGGGCCTCGCGGCAGCTATGTAGCCTGGACACAGGAGGAGCCGCTTACATTAAGCGAGTGGGCAGACGAGAAAGTATGTCGACGTATGACGCCCATCGTCGTCGACGCCAAATTGGACGTAGTGGCTCTCGGTGTCGGTGGTGCGTATTACATCAAAACTCGCAGTGGTCATGCCTCATGGGAACTCTATGGCCGCTACGATGCGTTGGCACGCGCACTGAAGATTGCTCCACCTAAAGATGTCACCTTCGTGGCGTTGAATCCCGATAGAGAACATGAGTTTTTGTTGGTATTGAGGAACAAGATCGTCGTCATGTGCCTGCCAGATCGCATAGCGCTAGATGTCCGTAGACGGCTGGAGAATAAGAAGTACACATGCGTGATTCTCTCGGGAAAGGACGGCGACTTTTCATTGCCGGAGGAGTTGACCTGGGAGAAACTACTAGAGTACACTCATGCCATGGTTGCAATAGGCTCAAAATGTACTGTCATGTGAGAGATAAGAAGAGAGAAAAAAGACCGCTCTAGTTATCTTTTTGCATATGTGTATGGTGGCAGTGTCCATTGGTGTTTGTTTGGGTTGTCTTGGGATATGTCAGTATGATAACTTGTCGTTTTGTTTTACATGGTCTAAAAAGGAAGCAAGCATGGCCATGATTCAGGTATGAAAAAAAAAACAGTCTGCGGGTCCTATTCTATCCAAGTAATATAGTGTGGTAAGGAAGAGATGATGTCGACAGGAGACGAACCTGGTTTGCACAGTCGGTCTACTCATAGACCCTCCAGGCTGTCAGGAATGGCATGCAGATTGGTCATGCACTTAATGTGTTTCCTATTGTTATACTTTTCAAAGATGTAGTTTTTGCTTTGTTCTCTTTCTACTTATTTTCATGTATCATGTTTTATGTCTATATATGTTTCCAATAGATGTTTCCAATTCTCCTCGTTCTTGTCTTTTGATCTATCATATTTACTCAGTAGTACCTTGCATTCTTTTCACGCTAGGCTCACGATACGGCTACTGTATTGCATCAGCGTCGGACCTTTCTATTTCAGGAAGTTCGTGTAAGTGAAGCCTGCCATGTCACGAACGTATTCTAGGTCATGCTAATAGGGTTAATGCGTACTTTATGTGGGTGTACTTCTAGGGTTGTTATGATACGTAAATTAACCCTACCAAGCTTCCCCAACAGGACGATGATCCGCAACGGTTTTGATTGCAATGCTTAGAAATCGACATTAAAGTTAGTTGCCAAGAAGAAGAAGTCGGTGGATGGTTTTGATATATTGCATAAATATCCCCATTTTTTAATTATAACTGAGCTACATTTGCCGAATCAAGGTAGTGAAAAAGGACGTCAATATGCCATGCATAATGGGTTATGGGGGCATGACTGCAACCTGCTACAACTAGAGTTTGTCGGTGTTTTTTTGGCCTAGTATATTGCTTAATTAAGTATTTGCTCCCATGTACACAAATATATACATGCGCATGATTGCAATTGCATACATATAAGCTATGTTTGTTGATAGAAATCTTGGCGGTCCCAAGCACAGAGAAGACAAAAAACAAGCATAATTACGTCTTTGTCATTATAAGACTCGATTGATCACTAGCGGAAACGTCAAACGCAAGTCATGAGGCAAAAAAGAGAACTTGTCTAGGAATTGTTACAGCAAAAAGACATAAAAGGTTAAAAGAAAGTGCAGTAGTATCGATCGCCAAAGGCTTGGCTTCCTGAAAAGAAGTTCCTTTTCTTCTTTTCCTTTTTTTCTTCTTTTTTTTTTCTCTTCTTATCTCCACAAGTTCTACGACGTCTTGGTACGAGAAAAGAGAAGAAAAGAAAAGCCATCAAGTTGGAAAAAAAAGTGACCGAAAAAAGTAGCAAGAGGCTAGTAGGCATTTTGTGTTAGGCCATATATATCAAGACATACATAGTCTAATTAGAATGTTACTGGGAGGCATAGCCACATTGATTGCGGTGATAAATGAGATTCAGATTGGAGAAGGTCTCTTCTATGACATATTTTTTGAGGAGAGAGCTTGAGCTCTCGGTTCGAGCCGGGCCTAGGCCCTGAAAATTGGACTTTCCCCGCCATAAATACTTCCTGGGGCCCCTGGAGGTATCTCAAGTCTAGGCCTGATTATGTATCATTATGCCTTAGGAGCCCTTGAAAACAGGCGGGCTGCCCTGCAAACTACGCTAGAACAATAGAGTACATATACACAAGTAGACTTTGCTTGGCAGGCGTAGGCGATAATTTCTCACAACAAACGATGCCAAGTTCTAAGGACAAAGATTAGACACCAAAGGAAATATGAAGCTATGTCGTTAGAATAACACTTTTCTCTTTTTGTTTCCTGTGCTCACTACCGAACCGATCTCTCCCACAATCCCAGAATACTGACCGAGGAGGAGCAGAAGACTCACAACTTGCTGATAGTATCCCAGGCACGATCTGGTCCGTGACGAACTGTCAACGGCCACCACGCACTTCGCAATAGAGCAGTAGAGCAAAGAACTGCTTTTTTAAGTGCATGGCCAAAGCGCTGCATACAAACCATTGCATGTGTGCATGAGTGTTATTCTGCAATCTTCCTTTAGCGTTAGCATGATGTATAAAGAATCGAGACTTACAGCCGCTGAACCCTGGCCTGACTAAAACGCATTGTACAATTATAAGTCGGTTTCGACTGCCGGCTGGGAAGTTGACTACGGGGAGTCTCGTTGATATGTTTCTCTGTATTGATTGGATGTCTTTGCATTGTTTTGTCTGGAGTGGCAGCCTGGACCAATGGTCTGGAACTAAACATGGTTGCATATATCTGTACATATTGTAGTAAATGACTGATTCTGTTGATAGTGAAAAGCCTGCGGTATATTAGAAAATCCGAACATGAAGAATACATGATATTTGGCTTTGACAGCAGAACTCTCAGACGCTGGGTTCCCTTTGTCGCTTTGAACCCCGCCAAGCCTTGAGAATCTCAGATTTGATTAGCTTGTTTATACCCATCCATTCATCCCCTAGTCTAACGTTAGCTTAGCACTTCCTATCTAACTGTGTAGAGTGAGAAAACCGAAGACCTCGGGGACTTCCCTCATCCATTGCCGTATTTTCTTCTCCCTCTTTTTGAACGCCAAAGGTTGGCGTTGAATTTGACAGAAACGACAGTTGCTTTTTTTGGGTGTTTAGTCAATTGTCGGTCTTTCTTTCTGTTTGCAGTCTAGGTGCTGAGTCTTTTCTTTCTTCTTTTTCCCTGTTCGTTCATCTTTCCTTCTTCGCCCTACCAATCTACCAATCAAATTAACTTCTGGAATCATCGTAATTACGCCACTTCGACAGTGTCTCCTCCTTTCCTGTTCCGAGCTTTTGGGTCATTTTGGGGTCATAGGATTATTGTTGTTGATGTGACTGACGAATGGCTCTGTATTTTCAACACAGCATCATCGCCATTGCAAGCCAGGAAGATTGATTGAACTTTTGGTTTGGTCATTCTGTTCTTTTTTTATGTGTTTTCTTCTCTTTTGTTTCGGCGTCGCGCGTCCTTCAACACACTGGACTGTCTTTTTTCCCTCTAATTTGCCGCCTGTGTTTCGGTGCTGAGACACTTTTCTCTCATATCTTCACCATAGCATCGCCATCTCCACCAAACACTAAACACTGGAGAGCCCCATTGAATTCCTATTGAATTAACCAGCGAAGGCGAACCTCATTTGCTCGATTCTGCCACTGCCAAACCACGTACTCTGTTCTTCCTTCTTCAATCTTCTCATAAATTGTGACCTTGTCTTTGGAAGAACAAAAATTAGATATATATTATCATTATCCTTATCAGTTGCACATCGAATTAGGCGGCTCGACTTGGTTCTCGCCCAGCTGCGGAAAACTGCGCCCTGCAGAATCTCGCAAATCAGCCCTTTAGCAATCCAGCAACGGACTCGCATTTATTCGTCATCGAACTCGACCGGTCCTGCTGCGACCTGCAGTTCCGTCGTATCCGAAGCTCGTTTGCATTGCATATCAACATATCACATTTCGGACCAACTGTACCTCAACGACACCAACATCAATCTGGTCAACTGACGACAATACCATTAGTCCTCATGGCGCTCTTGTAGCCTGCCGCCGGCTACTTACCAACCTACCGATCGCCTAAGCATCCTCGCTCTCTTGCCCTTGTCTCTGTCGATCGTCTTCGTGACGGCAGAGGAAGAGAAGAACGCGATCTCGTCTCTCTTACAAACCTCACCGTCTCTTCGAGTCTCACGCCTGGCGCAGTCCAGCGCTGCACACCTTCGACATTATGGTTGCAATAAATCTAGCAGGCCTCCGTGAGGCTGCAACTACATCTGCAACCTCAACAATCGACTGTTCAAAACCAATATTACTCGAAAACGGCCTGCTCTCGTACCTCAACGGCGATATCATCGGCCGTCTTGAGCGCGCCGCAATGTACATTCCACCATGCGCCTCTATAGTGCAACGCACATCCGAAGTGCTGCCTCTCATGCCGCGGTCGACTGTCGATTCATCAGTGGTCACATCGAGCTCTAGCATGAACGACCCGTTCTACGCTTCCAAGTTTCCCGTTATGTACGCGCTGGCCGCCACCACTGTCACGGCTTACATGCTCGTCATTATGCTTTTTATTACCCCTCGCTCTTTTCTCGACGGCGGCGTAGTATATCTCGGCCGCCGAGGTGGCTTCACGTCTGGCTCGCCAAGCGGCGTTAGCATTGGTGGCCGTCCATGGCTTCAAAAAGTGGCCGCTATATCAGTTGCTATTTCTCTCACCATTGCCTCTAGCAGTACATTCGACGTTGCTCAGCGACAATATAGCGTGGGCACGCTTAACACTAAGCAGCTACAATTCGAAGTACTTGATGGCACCGAGCTTAAAGTCATCCGCCTTATATCTGATACTTTCTTGTGGCTTGCCCAAGCCCAAACTCTTATCCGTTTATTTCCTCGTCACCGAGAGAAGGTCATCATCAAGTGGACCGCCTTCGCCCTGATTATTCTCGATGTTATCTTCAGCGCCCTTGACAGCTTTAAGTACAAGAGCTCTTCTTCAGGCTCACATCTTCGTACTTTTGTTGACGCCATCCCAGCGCTGAGTTACCTATTCCAGCTCTCTCTGGGGCTTTTGTACGCCGCCTGGGTTATTTACTACGCCATCATGAAGAAGCGGTATTCCTTCTACCACCCATTTATGAAGAACATGATCTTAATGGCCATCATGTCCTTGACCTCGATTTTAATCCCGGTAGTCTTTTTCATCATGGACATAGTCAACCCCGAGTTTACTGGGTGGGGTGACTATGTCCGCTGGGTTGGAGCTGCTGCCGCTAGTGTTGTCGTCTGGGAATGGGTGGAGCGCATTGAAGCTTTAGAACGTGAGGAAAAGAAGGACGGTATTCTTGGCCGTGAAGTCTTTGATGGTGATGAGATTCTCGACAACTCGAGCTCCGTTTTCCGGCGCAAACGCAACGATGGTAGCGACGACGAATCAAGCGAAAAGCGCATCTCTACTACCACAAGTCGCCGACACAAGGCCTGGTCATCAGCTGTAAAGCAGCAGCGCCGTATCAGACGCTTTGGCCGCCGCCATGGTGAGCCACCCATAACTACTGTCCCAGCACCTCCACGCCGCGATCTAGCACCAGGCGAGACACAATGGCCTGCTAGACCACCTCCTGCTGTTACACCTATCAGTAGAACAGATACGACTAGCGCAGCAAGCACTATGTATGCAGTGCGTCGGCCTGCTGTCTCCGAAACGCCCATGCAGCGTGTCACCGAGAATGTAGTTATCTCACGAGGAACTAGCCCTTCTAGAAGCCAATGGACGGTAGATGACCACCACCGCTCGGCTTCACCACCCATCGCTCCTATACCTGTCAACGCTGTTGTGCGCACTATCACCAACCCCAACTATACTACCTACAACAACACAAACACAAACGCCACATCTGATGTACAATCAAACCCAACTATCGACATTGAGGCCAACAACTCCGAATTATCACACCAAAGCTCTCGGCATCGTTGGCGCCCGATCGCCGCCATCACCAACATGGCTACCCCGATGCTGACACGTAGCTCTACCCAAGACCGTAGCGTCCAATTGTTCTCCGGCGCCAGCAGTGGCGACGCAACTGCTTTAGAAAGTCCAGCACATTCTGGTCATGACGATGTCGGCCGTTGGGATCTTCGTGCTCGCTTTGACCAGTTCGCTGCTGTTCAAGCCGAAAAGATGCGCGATCGCTTCAAACCACAGAACGGCATGGAGGAGCTCCCAGAGTACGAGATTCCAGCCCCCCAGCGCCCCGGCGCAGCTTTGCAGCAACTCCATGAAGAGCAGGCTTACGAGCAGGAACAAGATTTGCAAAATTCGCCAGCCACTAATGGCCACGTTGTAATACCGGCTCTGCAAGACCACAGTCCTATCCTTGGCATTGAACAGCCTGATGCGCCAGTTTATGCACCGCCACAATCATCTTCTGCGGCTAGTGGTGTCTCTCCATCACCAGCTATCTTACGCTACAGTGTTACACCTAGGCTTGAGCGATCATTGAGCGGCAGCGGCAGCGGAAGTGGTAGTCCATCTAGCACTGGCATCGTAGGCTCGACGAAACGCATGCCACATATACAAACCTCTTTGGAGAGTGGTAGCAGTAGGCCAACATCAACATCGGTTCATGGTGGTACCATGTCATCATCTGTTGCTGGCGGCATGGCTTCAAGTAGCACATCTGTCCCAGCGCTCAGACCTGGTGCGCCGCCAATGTGGCCCGGCGTACATCCACGTGTCGAGTTTGACGATGGCGGTGTCGGTTCTTCACAAGACGTTCCATCTGCCAGAGGCGGCTCAATCGACACGCATCACTACTACTAGAACCTCCCCTTAGAGTGATAAGCGAGCACACTGAACAACGCAAAACCAAAAAAGCCCTCCTTTTTTTTTTTCTTTGTACGGCGGAAATATCCTAGAGAGCACCTATCATCCCAGGGCTCCATGATTGACTTGATTTTAAGCGCGGCGTTTCTTCTCTTTTCACGGCAGGCTATCTATGTTTCTATTATTATCATTATTATTATTGTACCTTCAACCTTTTTAAGATATTGGCTTATATATTTTGGAAAATACCTCGTTATCGCTGTTCACTGGTTGAAGGATAACTACACTACCCTCTATATCTACCCAACATATACACACACAAGACCTCAAACGGACTGTCTGTATTTCTCTTCTTGTTTCTTCTACGACTATACCAGGTTTCCATCTGTCTATTACTTATCTTCGTCTACTACTGTCTCTGTAGTATCCTATTGATTCTTGACTGTTTGGGGCTGCGAGACCTAACCCTCCGTCATTTTTTATCTTGATTGTAATGACCAAATTCTTATATAGCCTAGTTCTCACGGCCTTATCTCTACATTAGTAGCGGCTCAACACAAGCTGCAATGAATAAAACCAAGCCTAATCAAGCATGAATCAAGATTTTGGTTCTTTTTATTTTTGACGAAATATATAGTGATAACGTGGCATATGTACTATTCTGGGTATCGATCGTCATTGTTGGTATAGTTAGTCTGAGCCCTATCCTGCTAATTTTGCTTGTATAACTCAAAGAGGCAAGGAAGGATATTGTGAAGATTCTCTCAACTATATCGTATGTTCCATGCACTGAAAATCCAAGACCCATATAACTTTTTAATAGTGTAGTTGTTTTCACTGGAACAAAGTGAAGATAATTTTCAGGAACAGGAGCCAACCATGTAACATGGCCACGAGGGAATTGCAGACAATTACATAATAAGCAGTATAAAATCGATATAAAATATATGTAAAAAGGAAAGATGACAAAGAATACCATAATCCAAGTTCATGAACGCAATGGATGGCGAAGGGATAGGGAATATCAAAAAAGAAAGTGCAAATGAGGCGAGGCAATGAACAATGTTCGTGTCTGTTCAGTTCCTTGTAACCTCTTTGTTCAATCTGATCCAAATTACCCATTTTATTAAGAAAAAAGCGCCGAGGTAGTCAAATCAACACGCACGGTAATGAGAAACGGAAAGAAGCATTTT
>LJZU01000082.1:0-30324 GCA_001513805.1 Davidsoniella virescens
CCAAAAAAAAAAAAAGGATGAGATAACAGAAACTTACTTGCGACGCCGACTTTCTTGCACAACGCATTCGATGTTGTCCCAACGGCAGTTTCCACAAGGTGACGACTCTACCACGTCGCAACGCACTTTGCGAGCTCGACACGAGACACAGGCTCTCGCTGCTCTACGCTTTGTGACTTTATGCGCGGCGGCAGCGGCAGCAGCAGCAGCATCTTTGCTAGAGACAGAACTTGTACGCTGCTTTGTAAAGCCTGGCATATGTAGTGACGAAGCTGATGGTGGTGGCGACCCGGCGTTGGATTCGGCTGAGACTGAAGCTGCAGAGTTCGACATGATTGTCTGAGCAGTGATATTCGAGGACGCAGACGAGGATGAAGATGCTGAAGAATCGAGCGGCACTGGCGTTGATGTAGTCTTAGGTGAGACAGGAGTGCCAGGGGAAATAGCTGTGGACTTTGAAGTAAGAGCTTGGTCCAAGCCAGTAGTGATAATAGCCAATGGCGAAGATGCCGAGGGCGATGAAGATGTCGAGGTGACCGAGTTCATGGTGGTTATGGAAGTAGAAGATGTTTATCTCGAGGGGTCCTTGATATTTCGAGCCTTGCATTGGCGTTTAGAAAGTATTGAAGAGAAGGGGTTGTGACTTTTGGGGGGGTATTCGATTCTTCGAGATGCCTAGGTCGAGGATGTTCGAGAAGCAGAAGAAAAGAAGAAAAAGCGTTCAAGGGGAGTTCTGAAAGGAACAAAACAATAACAACGTGTATGCTGGCGGAGCTGAGTTGAAGTAATAAAAGGTGGCCAAGATATAAGGGAATCAAAGAGTCTCTAGAATAGATGTGTAGAGAGACACTTTCAGGCTCCAAAAGCTTCGTTTCACGGCGATATTTGAGAGTGTAGCCTAGCAGTCATTGGTTGCTTTCAAGGTATATGTTATTGCTAATAGAACAAATAAAGAAAAGAAGAGCTTGGTTTATGTTTAAGGGGTGACGATGGAAATGCTTAGAAAAAGATGCTATTATTTAGTGGTAGATTGGTGCAATGACAGACGAAGGTAACCCCAAAGTAAACGATGTAGCTAGAAGTGTTGAGCAGGCTGAACTTTGTTTATTTATTCTTTGCGGGGACAAAAAGTAAGGGTATGTTTTCTTGCTGTTCTACTTGTATCAAAATTGTAGTGGCGAGCTTAAGCGTTAAATTTTCCGGTGTCAGATTCTTCACGAAGTCGAGTTCGAACGATGACGACGAATTGGATGAGCAATTCTTTATTGTAGCAGAGATTGTGAGTTTGTGGAGGAAATTAGGAGAGTGAGATTTCACAGTGAGCTTAGACTGAGATGAACTGGGTAAATGCTGGGTAAAGATGTCGACTGTTATCTTGAAGTAATAGCCTTTCTCGTCGAATTCATGTATTGATAGAAGAGTAAAAAGTAAACAATAAATGATAGTAGTGAGACAATTCGCAAGAATAGTGTTTTGGTGTGATGTAAACAAAGAAAACAGAAGAGAGAAAAAGAAGCTTCAAAAGCAAAAGCAACTTTTTAGCAGCGAACACTGAGAAAGTGGGAAGTGAGATCCTTATAGAAGAAACGGAAAAGGAAAAATCGAAAAATATTAGATATTAACCGAGAAAATCAGAATGAAGAATTACTCCGGGTTTTGCACGGAGCATTTGTATATAGCTATTTATTTGATTTATCTAGTATGCCGTCAAGTAACCAAATTTGTGTTTGGATTCTGTGGAGATTTGTCTGTATCAAGACGGATCGACCAGGGAAAAATAAAATAGAATAAATAGTAAATTAAATCACGAGAAGAAACACAAAACGCGGATAAATGGCAAGCTATGGATGTCGATTGGTATTTTATTCTTGCCTATTATTTGTGAATCAAAGAAAGCAAAGATACAGATTGAAGCTCTGAATAATCTTATGTTATATTTTATCTCGAGGAAGCCATATCCTCAGTCAATTAACCAAAAAATAAAACATCACAACTAACACTCGACATCGAGTTTGCCAATATTAAAGCTGGAGGAACTGATTTGACATGGGGTACCAATACGTAGAAAAGTTGGAGGAGGAAACGCCAAGGATTGGTTTGTCTTAGTAGTAGAAGTAATGAGATGCACATGTAAAAACCGAATGAATACATAAAACAAGAGAACCAGATGTACAGGCACAGTTACTTTCCGGGTCACTCTCGCTTTTCTTCGACAATAAAGGCGGCTCTTACGGTCTGACCTAACCATACAAATAAACAAACAGAAAACCAGCCAATCAATTCACAGAACAATGTTTTGGTTGCATATATCGTGAGCCTCTCACCTTCCTACTGTGTCAGGGCTTGACTGGCCGTTCTGCAAGTCTCCGGTGTACTTTGATCAGTATATTGGTTATGAGTCGGTCATTACGAACCTGGACACGCATGTCCGAGAGAAAATCAAGATTGGACGACCTTTGACCTTTGACCAGATGTCCCAGAATGGAGGGGTGACCGAGTAGTCAGGGTTAAGCAGGCCGTTTAGTATCTCCAACAAGCTAAGCTAGATATAATTGTAACATAGTAGAGGGAACTCCAACTTTTTTTCGCCTTGGTAGCACTTATCGTTGTCTGATGCCTCTGGTGCTACTTTGGATCAAAACGACCTTCCCTTTTTCTTGTATCCTACGTTCTATCTACCCGGGTTCGCACGGTTCATTGCCAAGAACGGTCATGTTCATGTTGAATGTTTGATCGAAGGTGTTTTTGGTCCCCCCCTCCAGGACTTGGATGGCGCTCGCTCAAAGAACCAAAAAAAAAGCAACATCTTGTTCGCAGTAGTTAGCTCAAAAAATGCTCTCATTTTACAACTTAGCCTAGCGATTCTTGATCCTTCACTTCGTCGTTGGCGTTGCCGCAGATGGACATTCACCCCGGATTTGCTAAGTATTCCCCTCTTCCTTTGCCTAGGGTTTTCTAGGCTTTTTTGAACTTGTGACCATTTTGTGGTCTGTAAACACTGCGTTTTGGTTGGTTTGACTGACTCACATGAGAATTCAGAGTTTTAGATCCAGTCTAGAATGAGCATTGATTTCCCCAGGTTCCCCGGATTCTGGTAATTTGCCTCTAAAGAACAAAAAAGATGCACTAATTTAAGACACCAAGTAGTTAGTAGGACTCTTGGGAAATTAACGAGAAACAAATATCAATCACGAGTCCTCTATAAAAGAAATACCACCACTATCTTTACTACTTGTGATTACCAGTTTTCTACATATTTTCTAGCAACCATGTCCTTCCTTCGTTTCTTCAGTTTCAATAAGAACACGAAGAAGAGAGATCATATAGATACAACTAAGGACGATGGTGCAGCAGGGTACAAGGATTTCACCCAACCGTCCACTCAGGTCTCATGATTAGCAATGAAGAAGCTGCGAGTTCCAACTAACTTCACTAGTCCCAGAAGAGAAGCTTGAGGGAGTAGATGCGAGAAACAGTGGCTAAATGGTCAATTGTAGATGATATATCTGTAAAGCCAGTTTCAGAAGTTCGTCAGAACATGACCTATTTTTTTCAAGTTCATATTGACACTACATACGTACATAAGACACATATACAGATTTATCATATGTAAGTTTGTTGTGTGTAGTTGGTAGTGGCGTAAAGTGGCAAAATGTAAGTATCCTATAGCTAGTTAATTATACTCGTATATTAACAGAACACAAAGAAAGGCTATTGTCGGGCAGTTCAAATTTTACTAAAAAGAAGAATTTACCCTTTCTGCAACTTAAGCCTCCTAATTCAGAGTAAAAATGCGAGAATTAAGTAACAAGTTTGGTATCCGACTAGTTTTAGTCAGCCTGATAGTCGAGATGGATGGAATAAGGAAGTCGCACATTCAGATCATGTGCCCCACTTCAGCAAACTAAACTAAAACCAAGATCCACTGTTGTGACTAAGGTTTATACGTTAGGGTCTGATAAATAAAGTAGCGAGTCTCGTGATAGGCTAGCAACCCGCGTTATATGACGCACTATCCGAGCCGCTATCCCTTGATGGGCTTCTAGACTAGTTCTTGAGGCTGAAAGTGAGGACATGAATATGTCATATCGAGAATTCACAATTGCAATACCTGGACAAATCATTCAACTACATATGTTCAGGAAACACAGCGCAAATGAAGAGAGCAAACTGCCTGATAATCTATGCAGGCTACTGCAGCGCTGTTCTGCAGTTGGATCCATAGCGTCATTAGTCCACTCCAGTGCTAGGCTCGGGCTCCCTTGACACGCTGTTTTCATTTCGTATACTTGAGCGTATAGAAAACTACTAGTCAGGTTGGCATGGATCGCGATGTTGGTCATAAGACCCATCAAGGGTTTGAGCTTTTTTTGATTTTTATTTTGTCTGTTTTCTGCCTCTTGGTTTTCTTTTCATTTTTTTTTTCACAAGTTGTTTTAAATATATCGAAATTTGTCGAGTCCATGATCATGTTGTTTGTACATTGAGGGAATATCTACTGTATGTATTAATAGTATATGACGGCATATCATTCATTGAGTCTTGATACAGAACTTCACGCCGTTGTGGGTCTATTTTACGTAGTAAATAAAGTAAACATACATAGTTATGTATACTAGAAATCATATAGTTATAATTACTCTGACATCGGCCACCTCCATATGTATTTGTATAGGGTTACCCAGAATGTAGTATTAGTATGTACTACTGACTACTATACATACATATACATAGGCTATGCATGATGAATACGTGGTATCGTTACACCCAGCCAGTTCCCTACGACGTTTTTGTACTGTATTGTATATTTGTATACCATCGCTAATATTTCTATCAAGAATGCTGTGGTAACAATTTCACTTATGTACACGACTGTTTTGGTACTCGATATGCTGTCAGGTGCGCTCCTTAGAATTCCTTAGAGCCAAGAAATAAGTAAGAAACTCTTTGCCCGAGAACGGCTGTTGTGATAGGTATGATGGAGAACCCGGAACAAAAGATATCATGTTATCAAATAAGCAACAACAAGCCTATTTCAATAAGTTGTTATGGCAAAAACTTGGAAAATCTGAGTTGATTACATAGTGTAACGAACGAATGTGAGGTTCCTTGTGTACATGTACCTGTATAGTTACTTGGGAACAAAAATACATCAAGATAGAGAGAATATTGTATTATAAAGTGCGGGGACGTGACAAGAAGGAAAATGTGAAACCAACCCCTTGTAAAATCCGGGGAAATACACAGAAACCAACTATGTAGTTAGTCTGGTTTTATACACAATCAACTGGCTTAGTTGTTGATGGAGTTATTTCCGTGTTTCTCCTTAGATACATACATATCAGACAGAACACAACACGGAATAAAAGTCTGGAACAGACCCAAAAAGGGTCAAGTTGCAATTATTCCTATGATATGATGAGACTATGTATATTGCTACTCCGTCTTCCTTTGATCGTCCGACAAAACAAAGAGTCACGATCAAGAAGACCTGGAACTAAATCGATTCTTCTACGAAAACACCCGAAAAACCTGAACTATATATTGATTTTCAACAGGATATTGGTGATTAGTTTGTTGAAAAGTAATTCTAACTCCGTTCAAGATGAAAAATATGTCGGCAAACATCGGGCTATTTTGGTTGTTAACGCCTTATCACATCGTAGGCCGAACATGGTGAGCTCTTGAAATTAATTTATTCGGAGATATATAAGTATCTAATGGCGTTAAATACGGGAAGGGGCCTCCCAAGAGAGGAGTGAAAGGTCGAATAAGCACGGCTTTAACTGGTCAAGTTATGTAGGTGTCACTGTAGAATGTCTAATTGCGGGGGAATCACTAGATATAGTAAGATATGTAGAAGCTAAAGCAAAAAAAAGTATAGACAGATTGAGATAATCTTTCTTTTACCGCATCGCTTTCCATGGGCTTGTTTTCTCTCTTTCTACTACAGAGCACCGGCTTCCGATATTCCCCGATGAACTACTTATAACAATATCCTATCGCTTCTGTTTTCTTCTCTTTAGTATGCACTGCTGTATGTTTATTTTCACGAACGGCACGGGTAGGACCGAAGATAGTCAAAGGCGGAAATGGGACAGGCATAGTAGGAAACCTAGCTTACTTGATATATATGTACTCAAAGACGTTCTCACCGAGCTATTACCGAAGCAACACAATATCAATATTCTCTAAGCAAGGAAATCACGATCAGTTTCTCGAACTATCGTGAGAATAACAATGCTTGTAGGACAACAACGGTCATTGTCACTCACAGAAATCAGTCATATATAAGAATCTAGTTGGTAGGGCGTTCTTTTATTTTTATTTCCCGTTTGATTTGACTCTGGAAACTGGTTCCGAGAAGCCCCGGTATGCTGCTGACCTGCATATGATAATTCGGAACGGTGCCATGAAGCGTAATTTTCTGTTCGTGTCGTTTATCTTTTCTTCTCTGGGTTTCTGTAACGCTATCATGAACGTAAAGAATGTCTGTCAAAGGCAAACTATTTCGTTTAGGAGCAGCTATGTACATGAGTCATTTTGATATATGGAGATACATGGTAACCTGTCATTCTGATCATCTTTCTTTTTCCAAAGCTTGGGCTGGCTGATGTCATCTGTCTTTCCCTCATAATCGGGATAGGATCTTCCCTCGCCTACATACAGATATATACATGTATAGTAAGGACCAAAAAAGAAAAAAGAAAGTATTTGATTGCTACATTCATACCCGTCTGTCAAGAAGTCCTTCAAAGTATGTGCCAATGTAGTAATTATCAATGATAAAGGAGTAAAATCGTAACTCCGAGCCGCAGCTCGGTCATAGTAACTTGAAAAGGTATCATCATGGTATCTTGGATTCTATTTCAGATCGAATGAAAAAGAAATGTGAGTCGCCGTCAGACTGATTTGGGTACTTGAATCATTCTTTTTTGTCGCGACGTACAAAATATAGAATTAGAGGTAGAAAGGAAATAAAAGAGCCTCCTGACAAGTAAGGTCTACTCCAAATATAGGGTGGAAAGATCCAGTTGTATTGTGCACTTGAAGAAGAGAACCTAGTTGTATATCAGTATGTTATATAGATCAATGGATCAAAGCCAAAATCCGATATTTTTTTTCACTAATATGATGCCCATTTTTTGGTAATTTATTCACATCATTCTCTAGCCAATCTCTGTCTCTTTAATCATAATCCATTGCTTTAGAAAAGCCTGTCCTTTTTGTTCCTGATCTTTATTTCTTGCTTTGTTTTTCATTAGTGCCTTATTACCCCAGAAAATCCCCCCGTTTTTATCCTCCTTCTCTTTTCTTCCCTCCTCCAAGAAAATCCGGGAATTGACGCTAGTATGTACAATGAAAAGACCATGACGACTTATAGGGTGGACTTGACTTATTTTACCTGTACCTTTTCGCGCTAAAAATTATAGTTGATCTCCTTTGTTTTTTTTTCGAATCCCTCTTTTTTTTCTGGTGCTACGTCAAAGTCAAAGCTGCCTCGGCATATTGATATCCAAGAATTGTTATATTCTTTTATATGCTATTATATCGATCTTGAGTAGAGCTAAATAGTACCAATACTAAACGCTGTCATCATAGACGGCTTAGCCACTCATGGTCCTCGTGATTGTAATTTTGTGTTTCTTGATACATACATCGTTCTTCAGTATAGCGAGACTTTCCATTAGTGATTCAAGTTTGTCTTTCCCCTCTCCCTCTACCTGATTCTGCCTTCTTGGCCTCATCATAGCCTCTCTTTATGCTTGGAAGAAGATGAAGAAGCGGTATTTTCTGGGTTATCAGCTAATTTTGTGCTATCATAACCCAACTACGAAGTTGGGGTCATGCATACAACTAAATCTTCACATGTCGGAAGAAATCAAGACTTAGCTTGTCTAATGAATGACCTTCAGTTTCAATATTCCCCGAGGTCTTCTTCGCAGCGAGACTAAAAGAAGCTATACAAGCTTGGCTCGTCTTGATCATCTTCTCGAATTTCCCCTTCTTTAACAAAAATGAAACATTGAAGCGCCTTTTTATTTCATCCTATTTCATCGATATTCCGCATTTGATACTTGAAACTCGGCTTGTATTCTTTCTTCATAGCTACATTTTGGAGTCTTGATACATGTACATGTATATTCCAACTCTTTTCTTCTGTTCACTTTTTTGACATGTGAAAGCGCTTGCCATAAGCCAATCCCTCGCTTTCCTTATTGGTTGTTCATTTCTTCTTAACTGTCTAATGCTTTGCGCATTGCTTGATTTCACAAGTATATCTATTTATTCAGAATATGTGTTTTGCATGAAAGTATAATTATTAAAAAGGACCACCTGAAAAGATGATGTCAAAGTGATATTACTGATATTCCCTAATTTAAATTCCATCCTCAAAAGGATAATATACCCAAAAAAAGTCTATGTGTAAAAGAAACGCAATAATAAAGATATCATGACTATTTGCCTCCATCTGCCGCACGGCTCTTTTTCTCCATCATTGCCCACTGCTTCTTATCAAGTTGGATTCGACTAACCCATTGACGTATTTCCTTGACGTACTCCAACTCGCCATCCTCGAATTCAACAGGAGGCCCTTTGACCTGTGGAGGCCCGCTAGCTCTCCTGCTGCCACCGGCTGCTGCATTGGTGCCGTCTTCGAATACTGCCCATGCCGATTCTGCACCACTTCGTAGGCCGAACCCACGGCCTGGCATCGGCGCTACGTAGAACCGCCGCAGTACGATCACGTCGCCAACTTTGACATCAGGTAGTGCTTTGATATGTGGCCTGTATATGGCAACTGAAGCAACAGCAAGTGGGAAGCTCGAGACGTCCGTGATATTGAGGTTGAGTATGTAATCCCGGGGCCCGCCTTGAGGGCGCTTCGGAGCTGCAGGTGTGGCTGTGACCATGGCTATGACATCGACGGTTTTTCCCGTCGCGGTTCGAAGTTTCTTGACGTCCATCAAATGCTTCATCTCCTTCAAGTGCTTAACTAGATGTTGCTTGAGCTGAGCATTAGATATAGATGCACTATCATCTTCCTCTTCTTCCCCATGGTCATCTGCCGTAAACTGAGTTGACTCATCACCCACGATTTCCTCTTGGGTAGCGTCAGCCTCTTCCTCTTCCCTAGGGGCAATGGAAGCCTCTGCTTTGGAAATACTTTGTCTCCGTTTAGAAGCACCTGTGGCAGCACTCGGGGCTATCACAGGTTGCGATGTGTGGGAGTCGAAATCTTCGCGCGCCATAGATATGCTTTCATCATCAACTAGACCTGGAGACATGCTGGCTCTCTTGCTCTGTGACCGCGTCGTTCGGGATGAAGCCGGAGTGATAGCGAGTTTTGTCGTAGTTTGCTGTGGTGTCGCGGGGGTTGGCACATCGCCGTTTGCTGCATTTATGGGGTTGTCGAAGCGAACCATGCGAATGCTCGGATCATCATCCAGCGAGTGGTCAGACAGCCTGTTGGAATCATCCTCCTCCTCATCTGCGTTATCACGTCTATAGGGTTTGTTGGGCGTATCCTGAGAATGAGCTGATGCAGGATGGATAGAGATATCCGGTACAAGGTCATCTGCGATAGGATCGATTTGCAAGCCGGAACCATTAGGTATCTGCAGCTCAAGGATCTGTTCAGCGGCCCCAACTAACTTGGGGGACTCAGCTTCCTCGATCTCTGGTGCCTCATGCTGATCGGGGAGACGCTCATCATCAACCACTTCTTCAACCTCGATGGCAGGGGCTTCGGGGTTGGCAGGGTTTTCTTCGGTGACATGAGATTGGTCGAGCGCCTCTGAAGTAATATCGGCTTGTGGCTGAGTCTGTGGCTGTTCTTCGTCAATGACGATACCGTCCATAGTCTGAACCTTAGGCTCCGATGGGCTCATAGCCTGTTGCGTAGATGGCTCCGGTGATATCGCCATGACATCTTCGTCATATTGTTGAATGGAAAGGAAATTATCAGCTAAGGTCTGGACTCCGCTCATGCGTGGATCATGATCGTCATGAAAAGAAGCCATGACTACGTCGTTGTCGAAGTGATGAGGCTCGTCACCCATCTGTACATCTTCGGCCATAGGTGTACGCCCAGAGTCATCAGCATCGGCCATTACATCGTCAACGTTGACAATGATAGGCTCATCCTTATGCGTCTCTAGATTCTTATTGTCATCGTAGTCGTCGCCCATCTGGACGTCATTGTCGTGCTCGTAGATTTGGGATAGTTCGATGTCGTCTTGAAGCTGCATCTCAACTTCCTGGTCTGTAGCTACCGACGCAGAGGACTTCATATCGTCTTCTCCCATTGATGCGACCTCGTGGATCCCGCTTATCATGACGTCATCTGGCTCGACTATGACGGCTGGAGACATAGCCATGGGACTCTCAGTAGAGACTGGAATTGAGAGGTTGGCATCATGTTCCGCATCGACAATCACGATATCATCCTCGATGGCTAGTATTTGTTCCTTTGTCTCTAGTTCCTCAACAACCATACGCATCGGTGACGAAACAATGGCTTCGGCAATGGAGTCGATAGGCTGAACTTCAATCGCATCTGAAGTGGTAGCAACATCGGGTGCTGCAGTATCGGCTATCGAAGTAGTAGGCTCCTGGGTGGTTGGTCCTCCATCAGCCAAGTTACCCTCTGCCTGTGGGTTGACTATCGGCTCGGGGGTAAGATCTTTCTGTATGACTAGAATAGGATCGGAGGTCTTGTCAACTTCTGGATTTTGGATAGAACTTCCAAGTTGTGCTTCGGGTTGTTGCTCTGCGCTAAATGAGGTTGTTGATTCGATGACCGGAATAGATTCTATAGCGTTATCTAATGGAGTCTCAGCGAGAAGCTTTCGATCTTCAACTGGCCCAACTTGCGCTTCATTTTCGTGAGAGTTATGGGTCGACTCAGCTTGACCAACTTCGGTGGTTTGCACTTTAGTAGGCTCTTCGATATGGGATGTAGCTGATATATCAATGTTATCCTCTGTGACTTCAGGAGCACTGACATCCTGAGACTGTTCTTGAACAGTGATGTGGCTGTTCTCCTCATGTGGCCTGATAGAAGCTTCTGGAACATCTTCATTGACAGACCGAACTGGACTTGATTCAATGACGGCTTTAATAGGGGAAGATTTGGGTGATCGAACTGGAGAGGAAGCTGCTATGATAGAAGTCGAGTCTGGGGGTGGAGTTCGAGGTTGGTTTTCTTTCCTCTCGCGTTCTAAATGTTCTTCATCTATAACTTCTTCTTCTTGCCCTCCACGGTCTTCATTAGATTTACTGGTGACCACTTCAGACGTAGTATCCTCATCTTCTTCAACCTCTTCTTCGTCTTCTTCGTCCGCTTCTTCTTCTTCCTCCTCCTCGTCTCCATCCTCATCTTCATCCTCGTCATCTTCCGCTACTTCAAGTTCCTCATTTTGGATAGCCCGGAACATGCGCATCGATTGATGACGGGCAATTGGAGATTCAGGATTGGGCTTCATGGGTGAGGATGAGGGGACCAAGTTAGAATCGTGGGTAGGTTGTGTAGGTTGTGTAGGAGGTGCAGCCGCATCATCGTCTGAATCTGAGAGTAGATCAATGACTTCTGGGTTCGCCGTAGCATTCGGATGATGTTGATGGCTAACTTCTTCCTCCTCATCTTCTTCCTCATCTTCTTCTTCCTCCTCGTCCTCTTCCTCCTCTTCCTCTTCCTCCTCGTCTTCTTCCTCTTCTGGCTCGTCTGAAGATTCGTCTGACTGATCGAGAGAGTCTTGAGGGACCTCAGAACCAGCAGTGGCGATTGGAACTTGCTCATCATCATCGCCGTCATATTCATCATCACTGTTTTCTTCCTCTTCCTCATCCTCATCTTGTCTCCATACAGGACGGCCAGTCAACTCATCTTCGTCAGCAACTTGGGCTTCGGGATCAAGAGCCTCAGCTTTTTCCCGTTCAGCTTCTTCAATGTCGGTACCAGGGCCTTCCTCGTCATCTTGGATGTCTGCGTAATTGCGCGTATCATAGTCGTTTCCTGAGTCGTTCATGGACTCAGGTACCCGGTTTTCCTGATCAGAATCTGCATGTAAGGAATCATCATCACTCGGAGCTTCATTGTCTGACTGATTCTCCAACGCGTCACCAGCCTCATTATCTAGGATGTCCTGTCCGGATATACCATCGTCGTGGGCATCCTCATCGCCGTCATCTTCATTATCGGAAGATAAAACAACAGTATGGTCCTCTGGGACACCCGATACGGTGCTGAAGAAGTGGGCTTGCTGGCCGATCAAAGGCTGACTCAACGTATTAGGTGTGTTTTCGTCCAGAGGAGGGTAGAATTGGCCCTCTGGCATGATAGGGAATGTCCTTGGGGAAATAAATTCTGACGTATACAATGGCGCACCCCAAGCATCAGTAGATGTGGGTAAATGAGAGGTGGTCATAGCACTGGATTCATATCCTTGGATGGAACCCTCGATACTAGGTGCGGTAGTCAGTGCTGCGGTATCGGGATCCGGATATAGACTTGTATCATGGGCAGGAGAAATCGTGACATAACTAGCCATGTCATAAGATGACGTCATTGGGATAGATGTATCTGTTGTAAGACTTGAAAAGGATGGGTTTGCGTTGAAGAATGACTCTGTTGTTGGGACCGTAGCAAGAGAGCTTCCAAACGAACTTGTAGCAGCCTGGAATTCAGAGGACACATGGTTTGTATGTGAGAAGTTGGCCATAACTTCATGAGCTGCCGAAGCCAGGGCATCTAACCGTGGGATACTGTGCATTTTCTCCGGGACATGGGCCATTGGCTCAAGGTGAGATGTGGTTTCGGCTGGATTTGAGGCGGGTGGTTCTGTGGTTGTATGGGCTGGCGATGGTACTTCTGATACTGCGGGGACGGCTACAGGCGAAGCTGGATATGGTGTTGATTCGATGGCTACTGCAGGGTTGGCTTCTTCTGACTTGGCGCGATCATTTTTTGGTTGTGATATAGGAGCAGATACAGTCAGGGTGGTTGAATCAATCTCATTTGAGCGTTGGTCGGGTATTGTCGATGCTGTCGGTATATTCGTAGACTTGGGTGTCTCGGGATTTGGTTCTACAGACTCGGTCATGTTGACGTCCCCCGACTTGTCTGAGATGGCCTCCTCTTGTTCTTCTGGGCTAGCACTCTTCTCTTCGTCGTCTTCCTTGTGCTCGGATTCGGGACTGGCTGATCGACTCTTGTAACGCCAACCGTTATTTGGGCGGTTAAAGTTGGAACGTCTTCGGTCTGTACCAGAAGCTTTTCTCTTCTTCGTTGCATTTTCGAGAATGGCGTCTTCTTCGTCCCATAGATCAAGACCACCTTCAAACAAAGCACCATAGGACATTCTAGCACGCTTGATAAAGGCAGGAGAAGCGAATTCATCTACATTATCTCGAGAACGCTTTATGCTGATAAGCTCCTGCAAATGTTCTATGGAGTTTTCGTCTCTGGACACGTCCTGGTGTTGTTGGAGCCGGCGGGCAGGCGTCCCAACTATAGGCAAGTTGAGCTCGATATCGGTGGGCAACGGGATCGGACTTTCGAAGGGTGCAATTTCCGCCTGCTCGGGAGAGACTTCTACACAGATGAGTTTTTCGATGCGATCATCGCCAATGATGGCCTATCATAAGAGCAGACACACCATTAGTTAGCATTGGACATATGATAGCAGCCAAACCTCGGTAGGCGCATGTGCCATATGTCATAAACCGTCAAACTTACCAAGAAGTTCGCTTTGGCGCAGAATATCATCTGATGCTCTATGACGCCGGGCATGGCCGCGCTAGCCGGACGGTTGTCCCAGCGCACGCCATCTAAGCTGAGGATCAGTTCGTCGCCACCACCAAGATTCAAGTTCTTCAATGCCTTAGACGCGGGACCCTCAAACTGTACGCGGACGATGCCGCGGTCGCGGCGCTTGCGCGCATCTGGATTCGCCAATAGAAAGGCAATGGTGTGGTGCACGATGCTATACGGCCAAACGATAGTAATAACGCCAGCCACAGTGCAGTCGGCGGGCGAGTCTAGGGAGGGCGAGAGCGCAGAGATCTCAGTTGGCGCTATGGCGCGCAGTGACTTAGAAGATCGAGAGGTCATTATAGGAGCATTCAATGAGGCAAAGACAAGCCAAAGTACGAGAAGTTGGAGTGTTTCGTGCGATAGTGACTATGGATCAAAATAATTGCTGGTCGTTTGGCGAAAAACGCGCTAGTCGGTAGTTGTTGTTATGCTATTATATTGTTATTGTGTACTATGCAGCTTTAGAGAATCGAGTCGCCCATATCCACGGCACCACTTATCCTAAACTGTAAATATCAAAAAAAAAAAAAAAAAAAAAAAAACCAATAGACAAGGTTGGCAGCCGTCGGGTCGAGAATGATAGATTACGACAAGGCTGGCACTGATTAGAATTCAATTGTGTATTGCTTCTGCCAAGGCTTCTACAAGTAGTTAGAGATATCACTTGAAGAAATCGTCAGCCTTGTTTAGTCTGGATGTGAGATGCAAGCCAAGTCAGAATTGCAGAATCTGGGTTTTGATATCCAAGAAAAGAGCATGCTAGAGACAAGGAATCAAAATATTGACATTTGTGCTGCAACTGCCCGACAGAGAGTTTGTTGTTTTTGGCCTTAACAACAAGCATTAAGCTACGAGGTCGAAGCAGGAAGGCGGTGAGTAGCTCTACTTGTGGCGCTTTGAAAGTGGCCAGCCACACTGTACATCAACAGCCACATTTGTGGTAGTCTTAGTTATCTGTATAGCTGGCGATCAAACTAAGCGTATGTATGTATTAAGTATGTCCATATATACATCGGATTTTTATATTGAAGTCTAAAATACTGTAAGAAAGTGTATATCTTCATCACAAAACACCGACTTGCGACGCTGTTTATCTGGTACTACTAGCAACGACCCCACTGTTCTTGTTGGTTTAATAGGCCAGTAGCCAGTGCTTCGAGCGCAGAGCGTTATCGACTGATGACTCTTTCTGTCACTTGCTCTAGCTGCTTTCTCGAAGATAGAGTATGCAAAGCCCACGCTGATCTGATATCTTATGTCACTACCGCTACAATTGTTAATATCTTTTGACAATCGGAGTCTTCGCGGACAGGTTTTCCTACTAGAGACGGCGGTCTAGACATAGGCAGACTTCAGCTTGTTTATATCCAGCTAAGAACATCCCAAAATAGGCACCTTAACTAGGCCGATCAGATAAATTTCAGCGCCATGTTGGCCGCTTACAGTACAATAGTTCGATGATCAAAAAGGGCAAAACGTCAATGTGCCATAGAAATGTTGAACGCCTCCAATGTATCCGTCATTTATAAAAGATAGCACATAGTCTTTAATTCAAATAACAGATCATGTTATTCCGCATCTGCTTGTACTCTATATAAGCGACGCCATAATCCCACCCACCATCTACCATTCTGTCTTCCTATTTCACTTGCCCAGTTCTCTAATCTCCTCTCATATTCAATTACTCCTCAGTGATTCCTCCACCATGGCCTCGATCATCTCTGCTCTCAGGGGCCTATTTCCAGGGGCTACCACCTCTACATCCTCTCGGCACTCATCCAGCATCAACCGCATCGCCGTAATTGGCGGAGGGCCATGCGGTCTCGCTGCCGCTAAATATCTAAGAGCGCAAAATGCCTTTGGCACCATCGACATTTTCGAGCGCCAAGCCGCATCTGCCGCCGGTGGCATTTGGTTCTATACGCCAGAAACTGCTGGCGCACCATCGCTACCACAAACCAGTCCACTAGCAGCCCCTCACGATAGTGTGCCTGGTACCCAGCCGCCTCTATATGCATCAGCAATGTATGACGAGCTACATGCTAATATCATGGGCACCCTGATGCAATACGTCGACACGCCGTTCCCACCCCAAGCAAAGCTCTTTCCCTCGCGCCAGATCATCCGCCAATATGTTCTGGATTACGCAGAAGACGTCAAAGACCTGATCAAATTCTCGCACGAAGTCTTGCGTGTCGATCTCACCAGTGCCAACGGACAGGATCAGTGGATCGTTGAAGTCCAGGATCTAGTCTCGGGAATCAAGACCTCCTCCGTATACGACGCCGTCATCGTCGCCAACGGCCACTACACTCTCCCCTACGTACCTAACATATCCGGTCTCGCTGAATTCTCTGCGGCTCACCCAACAATCGTCAGTCACAGCAAGCAATACCGCTCCAAGGACGTTTTTGCGGACAAGAAAGTCGTCGTTGTCGGTAACGGCCCCTCAGGCGCTGATATTGCGCGGCAAATCGGGCAATGTGCTGCTAAACCTCTATATCTTTCTGTACGTCACAAAACATCACTCGAAAGACTCGCGCACATCGGCGCCGAAGAAGTTGCTGAAATCGCCGAATTTCTACCCGCATCTCGAGGTGTGCGCTTAATAGACGGCCGCGAAATCACCGACTTAGATGCCGTAGTATTCAGCACAGGATTTTTCTTCAGCTACCCTTTCCTACCCGGTCTGAATGCAGACCTCATCAAATCTGGTCGAGGTGTACATGGTCTATACCAACACATATTCTCGATCCAGCATCCAACACTGGCATTTACAGGTCTACTACAACAAGCTGTTCCTTACTCTGTGTCAGAAGTTCAAGCTGCCGTTCTAGCTGCCGTATGGTCTGGGAAGAAGACACTACCCGATATGGCAGAGATGCAACGATGGTATGCAGATCTATACGAGCAACGCGGTGAGAATCTTCATTCAATGCCTTCTGGTACTGATGGGCTATACATCAACGAAATGCATGATTGGGTTGCAGATGTGAGCGTTAAGAAGCCTCCGTATTGGGACGACTATAAAATGTGGCAGCGTAAGTTGTTCAGCGAGGCCAAGATTCGTTTTGAGAAGGGAGATTGTTTAGCTACGACACTAGAAGACTTAGGGTTCGAATACCCTAAGATTCCCGAAGGGATAGATACTCCATCTGCAGTGAATCTGCAAGAGTGATTACTTTAAATCGTTACTCCAACTCAAGAGATTTACTGTACATATGTACATGAAGTTCGCTTCATTGCTTAGAAAGATATTTACGATTGAATATGGATTAATGATGATGTTTGTTGTTCTATCGCATCAACAGCATTTAGGAAATAAAAGATGATAGTAGAGAAAAAAGATACAGTTTTTGATCCTCAACCTCGGATTAGATATCGAAGCCTAGATATAGCTAAGATAGCCTTTATACAAAGGGTTTTGGATCTATGAACCCCGGAATAAAAATGCCATATCCTCCGTCGTAAGAGACTCCATTGCGCGATTGTCATTGTTAATTGTGGACCTGATCATACGAGCTTTCTTCTCTTGGAGTAGTACCATTCTACTCTCGACGGAATCTTCTATAACAAGATTTGTGATTGTGCATGGCCTGCACTGTCCGATACGGTGACATCTGTCAGCAGATTGCCACTCAACTGCTGGATTCCACCATCTATATCACAATATTTGTTAGCTTTGTAACTAAATGAAAACAGGTTAGGGCAACTTACGGTTCAACGAGATACACACGAGATGCTTCTGTCAAGTTTAGGGCAACACCACCAGCACGAAGCGAGACCAGGAAGCATTCTACATCGACGTTGGTCATGAAGTGATCGATAGAAGCTGCTCTCTGGGCTGGTGTCATGCTTCCATCCAGCATAACAGTGGTGAAACCAGCATGTCTCAATCTCCATTCGATGAGCTGTAGCATAGAGGTGAACTGGCTGAAGATTATGACCTTGATAGTTTCAAAGTTCGACCGTGACATGTATAGCTCATGTAGCAAAAGCTCAATTTTGGTCGATGAAGTCCAGTTTTCGCTGTTGATGCGGTTGATGATAGTAGACTTCTTGATCTTGGTGGTGTCCTGCACCGTATCAGTATTGCCAGTATCGACAACGAGGTTGACATGGCACCGAGGGCACTTGACATCACCCGGAATATTCAATGTCTCTTCTACACAGATACGACAGAATTGGTGCCTGCAACGGCTCACGACGATATCATCCGCTGGTGATTCGCAAATACCACATTCAACAGTACCATCTGCATCGGATAGGTTTTTGCGTAGAATCAGATCAGGATGGTTAGAAACCTGGCGCATTTGCATGATTAAGCCAAAAATATTTGCGTAGTTGTTGAGAAGTACTTGACGAGCAACATAAGTATCAAACTTACGTTGACTGTTGGTCATGATACTGTTGGCAAGGTCTTTTTCAACTTCCCCAAAGAACTCGCGGCTGATACGCATATCTTTGACTGGAAGCTCCATAGAGTCCATGTGATCTTTCTTTTGTCTTCTCAACATGATGCGATCCGTGAGGAGACGAAGCTTGCGGAAAGCCTCAGCACCACGTCCAACATTACCATAGGTTTTGATAGGAGTTAGGAGTTCGTAGTTAAAAACGGAGTGATGTTGCATGCCAGGGCAAGGGCCTATGGTCAGACACCTCTGGTTAGCGAAATGAATGACTTATACTTCACAAGAGGTCTAGAGGATGTTATGACTTACAGTTGTTGCATCTCTTCGTATCTTTGTCAATGTTCCATTCGACTTGCTCACAACTACACGATCGACAAAAATATGAGATGAATGGGTCGATGTTCAAGAATCGCAATAAAGAAAAAAACTCGCTAATTCTGTTCTGTAGTGGTGTTCCTGAGAGACACCAGCGGAAGTCGGCTTTCAAGGCAAAACATGCCTTGGCAGTACTTGTGGCTCGTTCCTGGGAAGTTGTTAATATATAAGATGTAGGAGGGCTTTGACAGTGTTTTTGTTCATACCTTGATTTCATGAGCTTCATCCAAGATGACTCGTCGGAAGTGAAGAGTATGGATTGGACTGGGGATTTTGGACGGCTGCTGACCATCAAGTTTGCGAGTTGTGGTACCCTTTTCTTGTCGACGGAACAAAGACTCTAGGGAGTTGTATGACATGATGATGACGTGATAATTAGAAAGATCTGCAACTGTAGCCTTCCTAGATTCAGCACGGGAACTATGATATACAAAAGTTTTGACTTTGTCTTCTGTATATGCCTTGATTTCATTGACCCATTGCATGATAGCAACGGGGGGAACAAGGACCAGAGATGGTTTATCACTGGGAAAGTCTGACATCATAAGTGAAACTGCCTGGATGGTCTTGCCGAGGCCCATTTCATCTCCTAGCAGTCCACCTTTCCATTTACTCTGCTCCATTCGGAGCATCCATGCGAGGCCTTGACATTGAAAGGGCTTAAGTTGACGTGATATTCCGGTTGGCTGAGGGGCCAGCTCTAGCTTGATAACCGGCATTTTCTCGAGGGTTTTCCACATAGTCTTGAGTATAGGGTGATGATACTCAAGTTTGATTTGAATATCGGTTGACCTCTCGCGTTTCCGACGTTGACGTCGCCCTCTAGGCCTTGTACCGGTGTTGTCCATCACATCTAATGCTGGCGCTGGCAGAGGCTGGGGCTCAGGAGGGTGATCGGAATTTTGAGACAAAGTTGGAACCTCTGGCTCTTCATCATCGATAGTGATTATCTCATTGGTGTTTTCGTTAGGTTCATGAGCAGATTCATGATCCAAGATAAGTTCACCAATTGATAGTTGCCCGGGAGGACTACCAGTTACTGATGGTCGATTAATAATGCTATGTGCTACTAGGAACTCATCTTGTAGGAAAGAGGTTGATTGTATATCCTCAATAGTGATGTCTTCTTGACTGGGAAAATTATCTATGTAGAAGTTGTTGTCCTGTGAAGGGAATATTTCGTGTAGGGAGCTGCTATTGGGTATCGCTATTGAGATATTATGGAGTGGTGTCTCGGTCATATATTCTTGGTCACTTGACATGATATGTGCAAGTTTCATACGCTTACTAGTGTTATCTGATTGCTCTTCTGGCAAGGGTCGAGTCCCAGGTGGTCTAATCTCGAAAGAGGTGCTCGCCGCGCCAGGATCCAGATACGAATCCCATCCAGCAGAGCCATTATTGGAGCGATCAAACATAGAATCATTGAGATCCCCGAGCATATCATATATTTCATATTCGAACGGGTTCTGGTTTGAGGGGTTCATGCTGGAGATCCGTTTGCTTCTGCGTTGTGTTGATTGGGATGTAGTTTGTGATTTGGCACGTGATACGTAAGGGGAGGCAGATTCAGACAAAGAGGCGCGGCCAGAAGAAGTAGAAATGCTGGGCGTAGTAGATACAGCTAAAGATCTGCTATCTGTGGTTCCCGAGGCCGATGCTACAGATGTTGCGAAACCGAGTGTGGCAAGCGAATTCCGTAAGTAACCACCCGGACGAGACGTTTGCGATCTCGTGCGCGGTCCTCTGTATCCGGATGGTATGGAGGGGAGATGAGGCAATTTTGGCGTAGAAGAGATAGAGGTATCAGAGCTGAAGCCAGAATTAGACTCCGAGTCTAGACCTGGCGAAGGTGAAGAAGATTCAGCGGCCGCTATGAGAGAACAAATCCAGTTAGTATGCACATACCATGGCCACACAGCATATGTATATAGACACAACAAGGCCTAGAGAGGCGCAGATAGGATAATGCAGGTGAAGCGCAGTAGATAGGAAACAAGGGCAAAAGACGGAAGAGAGAAAAGAAAAATGGCCATTGACAAAATAGAGAGTCGTAAAGCATTTAGAATCACGCTTGTGATTCTAATGCACAGCCAATAGTCTGTTCATGAACAAGTGAGGCGTTATTCTTTGCCTGTCAGGCTCGGGACATGGTAGCATGGTGCAATCGGCAGAGGCAAAAAACAATATGGAAATGACTAGAAACGGGCTACAACAATGACACTATACTTACTAAGAGGCCTACGCCGTCTTCTGTCGCGAATAGCAAGTGCCCGGTTCATGGTTACTATGCATGCAAAACTGTGATCAAGACCAACAAGCGAGCCAGTAGCTGAGAGACAAGTATTCTAGGCGATTATCGAGAGCCTACTGGGTGGTGCACCTAAAAATGCTGAGATCTGGTTGGCTAGGCGAAAGATAAGCACGCAGCCCGCAGAATAAAACAAGAAGAAAATAAGAGATACAGACGGAAAGATATAAAAAAAGATGTTACTGGAAGGAAATCGACGAGCTCGCTAGGTTATCGATGAGCTGAAGGCGGGAGATTATTGAACTATGTATTTTCAATATCAGAGGATTTTCTTTTTCTTTGATCAGGTAGACCTTTGATGCCTAGAGCAGACTAGGCAAGTCCGATGGAATTTGTCTAAATCAGCGGGCTCACGTGACTCCGGAACTTGTATAGAATCTTGAAAGGGAACCAACCGTACCTGGTGAAGTGCTTTATGAGGTCTATATTGTTGGCAATTGCAGTTCTTATTGATACTAAAATTGCTTCAAACAACGTCGTTGTGATGGCGTTTGCTGTGGCCGTGACCTGACGTTGACCGGAATGAAACCCCCTGCATGCTATTTGAATTCAGCTTAACGGCCCCACTGTAGACCACTGTAAAACAGGCATTAAGCTAGGCAGCCATGGATGCCTGGCCCAGTGGCTTTTTTGGCAAAGCATCAACAGATTAACGATTTTCAAGACATCCAATTATTCAACTACCAAGGACCTTCGATGCCCTCCAGAGATGTAATGCTAGCTAATGTGATGAAGGCTGAAGTAAAATATCTATCTCTTACCTGCAGTATCATCTTCATGCTCTACTCCTGTGATAAGATTCATGATACAGCTTCTTTAATAATAGACAGGCTGGAAACTATATTATTTAGTGGTGCTTCACTTTGCATATGATCGGTCTATAGGTTAAAAATCTAGCAATTACTACAACTTGGAAGGCTAGCGCCTTAAATAAAAAGTATCTTTATAAGTCTCAAAGATAGGCCGACTCCAGCCATATTCCAACCTAACTAACCTGGACTTTCCCTTAGCATTTTCGTATTTTTCTTAGCCTCAACTTCAGCTTTGCTTCAATAACTTCTCAAAATCCAAATTTCGTCATCTTCCCATTGCTAAAATCGTATAGGTGCATATATAGCATCATGGTGTAAGTCTTGTTTATTTATACCTTGCCCATACTGCAATTTCTAACATCTGCTTTTCATTAGTCGCAATGGAGTCCGTATCACGGGGCCGTAAGTTCAACAATTCTCAATGTAGTCGAACTTATAATTGAATTCGTACTGACTTAGCACTTCAGAACGTCGGCGCTAACTGACTTCCTGGCTGTATGTTTTCCAAGCCCATCTATTGTCTCTTTTTCAGCAAAGATACTTGATCATATTCGCCTCGTACTAAACCATCGATATGTAGGCAAATGATATCTCGGCGTCCAACATCCGCAATACTGCTCTAGAACGTCGGCGATTGATTGAAGAACAGCAAGAACGAATGCGAGCCGAAGCTCTTGCAAATGCCCAAGCAGAAGAAGCCGCAGATCGGCCTGTCACCAGTGCAAATGAAGACTCAGACGACCAAGATGGAGAATTCGCCATCACAGCGCGGTCACACCAAGCAAAGAATACAAAGAAACGCAAGCGAAGAGGCTCTGACAACGACTCTGATGACAACGACGATGAGCCATTGGACGACGGCGGGGTAGGGCCTAGCAATCAAAACAACGAGTTCAACCCACTAGGTCAAACAGCTGATTGTGAACATTGCAATAAAACCTTCACTGTAACTCCCTATCACCAACCTGGTCCTAATGGCGGATTGCTTTGCACACAGTGCAATCGGGAGATTTCCCAAACTCGAAGAAAGAATCCAGTCAGGGCGACTAGACAGCGAAAAAAAGTCGAGACCGTACGTACCACCAAAAAGAACATCATGGACCGCATCCCACACCTTGGTATCAAGAGTCTGTCGCTACAGTGCATCGAGGTTCTTATCAACAATCTTTCCTTGGCTGAGGATCTCCTTAGCATACCAGAACATATCGTCGATGGTGTGCTACGCATGCTTTCCAAGAGACGACTTCTCAACTCAAACACGTTGCTCTTGTTTGCGCGGCCGCAAACCAGGAGCCTCATGCTTTACGATGGCGCAAAGCTGACTGGTAGCGATCTTGAATATTGCTTCAACACCTGTCTTCTTCTCAATCGCTTCATCATGCGTAACGCCATTCAGTTCAAGCGTAATATCATGTATCAAATGATTGCCCGCAAAATACCCATTACTGAGTTCCATTTGCACGGCGCCAACTTGCTTCCCGTTGCCTCTTGGGAGGCATTCTTCATTGCTCGCGGTGAACATCTTCAATCGATCACCATCGATTTCCCACATGAAGACTTTGGTGATGAAACTATCAAACTGATGGTTGAAAAGTGCCCCAATCTACAGCATGTATCATTGCGCCATATCCAGAACGCAACGCAAGCTGGCCTGATGGCGCTTGAGAAATTATCCAAGTTAACATCTTTGAGTATAGAGAGTGCCAGAGGGTTTCCAAAGTTTGCCTACATCAGCTTGATATATGCTATAGGTCATCAGCTAAGTTCATTTTCGGTGCGAGGAGCCTCAGGTATCGACGACAGTGTCCTTGCTAAGATGCATGAGCATTGTCGGAAGTTGCGCAAACTACGCATCACAGAGAACGATCAGTTTACAGATGAAGGTTTGGCAGCACTTTTCAAAGATTGGGAAAACCTACCATTACGTGTTCTCGATCTCTACCGATGCCAGTCCCAGGGCGAGACTTCAGCGTCTGATGAAGCGATCGGTGTCGGCTCTTTAGCCCTACGGGAGATCGTTGTTCACTCAAGCAATGCTCTGCGGGAACTCAACCTCGCCCATTGCCGTAATATCTCTGCGGAAGCCTTCAAGATTGCGTTTGACGAGATTGGTGGTTTTCCTCAACTCAAGTATGCTGAACTTTCGTTCTGTGCTGCATTGCGCAATGAGCATCTGCAGCAGTTGCTTGCAGTCGCCCCAAAGTTGGAACAAATCATCGTGTTCGGCTGCATGTGGCTGAACAATATCGGGCCATTGCCACCAAGAATTCAGATCGTGGGACTCGTAAGTGAGCCTAGAATGGTTGTTGGAAGACCGATAATTCGAGCATAGTCGTGGGCATGATTATGGAGTAAAAAGAGTGGGGAATTGGATTGAGGGTATCGTCTCTTATCACGTTTTCTTCTCGGGAGGGGGGGTCCTGGTGAGCGTGAAAGAATATGGAGATCATAGCTATAGTAGTAGCGACAGATGTAGCATCAGGCCGAAGACTTCCTCGGCGACAAACGACTCGAGATAAGCCAGGCAGTGCAGATCATGTTGCAGTCTTCAAGTCTTGCTAATCTACCTATACATGTATGTGCAATTAGTCATGGTCACTTCCACTGTTCCGTATCTATTGAGCTTCCTTCACAAAGACAGAGCCGGTCTGCCGATGAGTGAGTGCCCCAAGCTCGAATGACACAATTCAATCACTCATTCTTTTATCAAATTCATGTCACAGAAGACTAGCTTCGTTGCTGTCAGGCATGCTGGAAAGCATCAAAACTAGATGTCATGTCCAACTGTAACAGGGGCCAGTGCAGTTCAGCCGGTAGACCCCCAAGATTCAGCAGCGGAATGACGACTCAGGACGAATTTACAGCAAGGATAAGGAAAAGGGCAGCGGCATTTTGCTGGTACTGGCCAAGGTTTGTAAGGACATCACAGGCGCGAGGTTTCATTATACTGGATACATGTAGACAGAGGGCGTGGTATACCTATATCTTCTTTTTTACGCCAGAACCAGTGTAAGGAAGAAGACTTAAACAAAATAGTGGCCATTTGCACTACAACGGTTGCATTCAGTACTATAAGGAATGATATATACATATATTTCTGAAGGGAAAGTGGAGGGGGCGTGTTTACAAAGGGAAGGAAAAGGTTATGGGAGGGGGGGGGCTTAATGCTTAAGGTGGTATCCTATCTAATACAGTGGTGGAATGGAGAACGATAAATTTGTTGATCAAGTGCTAGGTTAGAAGTTTGAGGACAACTATACGAGGGGAAGTTTGTTTGACATCGCGATGTTGTAGCGCGAGTTACCCGAGACACATGGAACCAACAGGCTCATTTATACAGTTCGACAGTTGGTAATGTCTGTAAATAGCTACTAGAATAAAGACCCTAAAGCCGCACTATAGTGTCTTCTTCGGAAATCAGTGCCCTACAAAATACCGCCTTAGAAACAACAACACTGTAATTAATTGTGGCAGTGGTCCGAGTGCCCTCTCAGCCACGTTTCTCTGTGTTTTTACGGCATGTTGGCAGACAATAGTTTCTTTTTCAGCTTAAGCTTATACATGTACGTTAATTTCTAGGATCGTCATACTAACTAATGAAGTTACAGTGATTATGTATCGGACTCTTTTTGGTTTTTCACAAAAAGAGAGAATAAAAAGCACAGTCCAGGTCAAAAATGATGATAACAATAGGGTAAGATAAAAAAGGGGATATTTCATTAACGTTATATTTCCTTCGAAACCCTTCTATCATGTATGGATCTAATCTATTATGTACGTGCAATGGAAGATAAACGACAAAGCCTATAACCCTAGTTATCACGATCTGATGCATGCCAGATTCAACAGTTGGGATTGGACAGTTCATTAGGCAAGACAAGACAAGGATATGATTACCTTGTTATCGCCTCTGTTTTCTCATACTAACCTCGAAGTTGGTATTTTCGTTTTAATTTCGATTTCGTTGCCTATATGAATTATACATATAGTTATATATCATGACTTTTCACAGTCCATACAAACAATCAAATGAACATGACAAAAGAAACAATAGCCAATTACTCCTTTCACATGTCAATATCCGTTCCTTAAAAGCGGTTATGCTAGTCTTTTAGCGTTTGTTCCGAACTCCAACAAGAAAAAAGGTTAAGGGAGGCTGCCAGGAACGTGTACCGAGGAATAACAGATATTGGTTCTATCCCGTTCCCGAAGTTCTAGTGATAGAAAGGGATTTTCAAAGACTAGACCCTAAAGTTAGAGCTATTACGAGTTCAAACACCGACTAGGATCTTGCTGTAGCATTTGCCGTTAGATGGTAAATGGTGGCTAGTTGAATAATGATATTCTATTCCTCCTGATAGTTAGTCAAATTACTACGTAGATATATCTATATACATAAAGAATATTAGTCAACTTAAGTCCACACCCTTCTAACTGATATGATATACCGGTAACTCAATCAAAGAAGGCGTATTACGAAGAGAAAAGGCACCCTGCTCTTTCATCTTGAGTTGGTGATACATCATCACAACTTTGCGTGATAGTATTGCGTAGCTTCACCAATCTCCGATACTTTCTCCGCTACCTGGATTATTCCTTTCGGTTGTTGCTTAGTACCTCATGTCCCTCAGTAAAAAGAATACCTCGAATAACCAAAAACAAAAAAAGGTCTGAATTGTATATCAGTCGCATTTTTAGGATAATATGAGGGCATCATAAGTCACGCGCTTAATTGGCTAGGTTTTATAGATGATAGTGACAGCGGTAGCATTCGCAACTTTGGGTGTCATTTCGTGATAGTCAGGCCGAGAATGTGATATTGGATTGATTGTGTAAGACTATATGAAAAAGGCAGGGCGTGTAGAGAAACTAGTCACACAATGGGAACAATACAATACCTATAGTCTACGAAATATGCGTGTCATGTGCAGAATTGGCTTCCCCTCACTATCAATCAACCTAACCACCAATATTATCTCACATATCTAGTGGGTTCGTATCATCAGGCGAGACATCTCCAAAAATTACGGCTTGCCTTTGGAAATCTACGGGTAAATATGGTGATAGTATAGTTATTGCAGCTGGTTGTATCGAAGTGAGAGTTTCAACGAGAGGCTAACAATATCTCCGTCGTCATTTATTCTCTTCTCTTTTCTCGTTTATTTATCATAATTGTATGGTCGTAACTTAAATGAAATATGCTGCAATGGGAACAGCTCTGGCCCGTCGTTCGCATCAATATTCTTCTCACGTGATTATTTACCTTGACGTGAAGATGTTGTTTCTCCAATTTCGTCATTCGGGCGTCCTGTTCGCGCGTTATAATTATTCTATGCTACTAATACTACTACAGAGTATAAATTCAAGAAAATAATAAAGGGAGCACGTTTGCATACGGTAGTATTCAAAAGAGTCAAGTTTGAACTAAGAATGCACAAATATGCAAGACCCCATGTTATTAATGCTAGTGATAACTATATACATATACATACATATATTTGATCCCGTCTCGGTCACAAATTAGAGTTTTTACCTGGAACATTCAACTAGAGGATCCTTCAGATGTTCAACTACGACCATGATGTCGAAGAGGAGAAGGAGAAAGAAACATGATGTACATGTATGTACATACATGAACTAGTTTATATGCAATATGTGTGAAGTGCAAGAGATAAAAATATATTATCGTTGGTTTGGTGCGTTGTCATATAAGGCAGGAATCGAGCTAAAGAAAGAGGCCACACAGAAAAATAGCATCCGTTAGTGACTATTGTAGTGTTACTTTAGGAGGAGTTGAACGTAGACTAAGGAGAGGATAATGCATTTTCGGGGTTCCGCCAGGAACGGCAACAGCAACGGCAACGCAGCGGATGGCGTAACTACTATAGTATATTAGTTTTAGTATTAGTTTTAGTATTAGTGCTAGTGTTAGTCTTGATGTCAGAAGTTCTTGAAAAGGGTCGTATGAGTAACTACATGTAGTAAGAGAAAGAATTGTATGGAAAGTGATTGATGTTACCAATTGATTATGCACCCTCCTCCCTTTGTTTAATTAAAAAAGACAGTTAGATGTCGTGCTTTTGGTAAGCAACCTAATCAAGAGAAAAATCCAAGGGACGGTAGCTATGCAAAGTATCGTAAACTTAGGCATAACGTTGAAAATTGTCCTACTCTGTAGACGTGACAAATGCTCAAACAAAGGAAGGAGACACAAAGACATCGGCGCAAAAGGCCGTCCAACCAAGGAAAGAACCCCCAAAGACTCGGAAATTGGACGATTTTGAGTAACATAAGAATTGTTCAATTCTTCAAGAGTCATTTGATTCATTACACAATCACAATAAAAAAGGAACAAGGCTTTTTAGTACACAAAGATTCAAGATCTCTATAAATGTGGTACCAACAACTTAGGTAAAATAGATTAAGGTTTAGAAGCTCGAAACAATTTGTTCAAGAGGAATAAGAAATCACTCCCAAAATCCAGCAAGATTACTGCGTACAGTAAGTAGATCGAAAAAAGAAAAAAAAAACTAGCGCGTCGAGAAACAAAACAAAACCGCCCAGGAAAGATAAAAATGGTATATACAACAAAGTGGTTGGAGAATCGAAGGGTTAAAAAAACAAAAAAAGAAGTGAAAGGTAAAAATATACGAGCAAGAAAGTCGCTCCTCGAAGTCGAGTGAGAAAGAATCGGCTCGGCAATGAAGTAAATCATACAGAAAAAGAAGTGAAAGAAGATCGTGTGCGCCAGGCCATGTGGCGGCTACTGATCAAAGCAGCCGCAGCTTTAGGCATGGTTCTGTAGGCACAAAGCGGTAAGAAGATACAGTAAGTCTCTCTAATAAGAGAGCGCTGCTTACAGAGTAGAAGCGAAGTCGATATCGAGCTGGAAGTAGTTCTTAAGCTGAGACTCAAGGTCCTCGTCAGAGACACGATCAGCAGCGTCGGACGAACCCTCGAGAATAGAACGCTTAGAGTTGCCGGAAGTGCAAGAGCCAGTGTGCTGCAGGTAGTTAAGATGGGCAGTGATGGACCAGGTTAGCTGTCCAGCGTTGCAGGTGGTGTTAGCGTAGCCATCGCACTCCTCGAAGTCAGTATCGTCGTAGGCAGTGTTGCTGGAGGAGCCCTCATCGATCCAGTACTCGGGGGAAGTGTGGCGATATCCAGAGAAGATAGGAGGCAGGCGGGGGACGGGGTCGTTTAGCTTAGTCACACGGTTCTCGGTACCGTTCTGGTTGGTGATGAACTCAACGAAGGCATCGTTTCCGACACGGGGAGAGCCGTAAGTGTATAGCTCGGTAGCGTAGCCAGCATCACGAAGGTAGCCGGCGGCAATGGTAGCGACAGCAGCGCCTAGAGAGTGACCGGTAGCAATCACGGTGTAATCAGGGTTAGAGGCCTTAGCAGCCTTGACAGCAGCCATGACAGCCTCCTCAGTATCGGACCAGGCCCACTGGAAGCCATGGTGGAGGTAACAGTCATCGACCAGGTCGCACGAGGTTAGGATGAAGGACAGGTTAACGATCCAGTTACGGATGTTAGACGAGCCACGGTAAGAAACAACAATCTCCTTACGGACATCGTCGCGGCCAACAATGACAGCCATATCGGTTTCCTCACCACTAGTATTTGTAGAACTCAGGAATGTCAGTGTCATGCATTCTAAGACCTTGGAGGGGCATACTAGACTCACGTATAGGAGGTCAGAATCACGGCGCCATTAGCAACGACATCGACGCAGTTGTCGTAAGCACAAGCAACAGCAGTGTTGTTGGCAACGTCAGCGTTGCAGTAGGCGGCCTCGGCCCACTGGACGTAGAAGTCGAGCTCCTCATAGAGGGTGTCACTGATATCTATATATCGAGAGTTAGGAATTTTATAGATGACGATAACTAGATCAGTCGAACATACCACGGCCCTTGACCTCGATGATTTCCTCACCACGGCGGATGACGGCAGCAGCCGCAATAGCGGCGTAGTTGACGAGAGAGTAGAACTTCATGGTGATAGATGTAAAGATTATGTGAGAGCAGATGCAAGAATATGTGACAGGAGAAGTGAAGAGCAAAGACTGGTATAAGAATGGAAAAATCAAGAATGTAAAGACAACTGAGTGTGTATAGTTCAACTAAGATCGATGGCTAGATCAACAAGCTCTGACTGGTCTGGAGAACAAAGGGATAGAAGATGCAAAAAAGCACAGGGACATCGATGGGTTTTATGATTCTGACGATAGTACGACAAAGGAGATGTTTCTCGAGCTAAACATTTCCAAGTTGTTGCTTGCTACTAGTTCCGGAGAAGGATTAGAAGGAATGTCTACGACTAATACTAGTTCAACAAGACTAAAGGATGATAGAGACGAGGGGAGGGGGGGTATAGAATTTGGCAAAAGGAACAAACTACATACATAGTAGATGGAGAGAAGGCGTTTCTCCGATCATGGCTCGTCCATCCATCAATCTCTAGCCCAGGGCAAATCCTCGAACTTCTTTCAAAGTCAAACCCAAAGTTTTGAGTTCCGACTTAACACTAGACGGCCAGTCCCTCCAACAAACACTAATCCTTGGGTTTTCGTGGAGCCGGGGGAGGGGG